>LXGT01000113.1:0-84972 GCA_001640655.1 Endoconidiophora laricicola | reverse complement strand
TGAAGAGAACAATGTAATCGTTGAGGCTTGGTGTATTAAATTGGGGTGCAACAAAGACAAGGCAGCAGACTTCTATAAACAGCCTCACTCACTACTAGTGGCAGGCAGAAGATTCTAGATGTATAGTTATTAGTACCTATCTTGTCAGTGAACGTAGTGATATTTTGACATTCATGCTATTAACTTTAGAAAACGTCATAGATACTTGACTCCTCGTAGTTAGTTCTTTAAAGTTGCAATAAGAGTAGCAAGGTAGTCACTTATTCAGTGGATAATGAAAAGGTTAAACAAACAAAGGATTCTAATAATCAGGCGTGAATTCCGATGGTGATTCTTAGATATGCTATTGGATGTTACAATTATACTTATATAGTTGTCTAAACTACTAGATTCTCCTCCTCTTGTGTAGCTATTGTCCATGCTCTATGACAGTAAATGCTCAAATCAGTGAGTCTGCTTGCACATGCTGAGACCTGACGGCCTATTATGCGTAAGCCTGGACTTTGCTTTGCGGGTGTATGTCCAAAATTGTAAGAGTTAGAGTATGTCACATGTTCAGTCATGTGGTAGCTACAAACATAAGTAGACATTGTGTCTTGTACACAGAGAGCCTTCAATAGAGCTAGCAAGAGATAAGACAGATAATAGCAGATTCCGGTAGAAACACGAAACTCGACGCTAAATTTAAGACCTCACTAATCAAGTAACCGAAGCTACACACGCACCCAACGAACTCATTCAAGGTAATGTAGGTACCATCACTCCGTAACGGGCCGGACCCTTACCAAAAGGTACGGGCACAGCGATTTTGCAGCATATCATGTCCGCTTCAAGCTTCGGAACGCCTCCTCGACGCGCCCTTTCTAAGGTCCCCCAAGGCTCTTATCCTTTTTTATTATTGTGCTACGAGCTACAAGATGTGAGCTGAACAGAATTTCGAAGGTTACTTACAGCGGCCTTTCGTTGCTCTGGGTAATCGAAAGATAATCGAGTAAACTCTAGGTGTTAGCCTTAAGCAGAAGGCGTTATAGTTCTGTCTAGTAATCAACTTAGCGTACAATCAAACTACATACACATCAGCGGAACAAAAAACAAGCGCAGTACGGAGTGACGTGGACCTATCGAGTTCATGGAAAGCTTCTCAA
This sequence comes from Endoconidiophora laricicola, assembly GCA_001640655.1. Lineage (NCBI taxonomy): Eukaryota > Fungi > Ascomycota > Sordariomycetes > Microascales > Ceratocystidaceae > Endoconidiophora > Endoconidiophora laricicola. The sequence goes on along the minus strand of LXGT01000113.1, from coordinate 83,827 downwards.
TGTCTAGTAGGGGCTCTAACTGTTAGCCAAGACTTGGTTATGAGAACGCTACTTCCATGTTACGTCAGAAAAACTACCTTCGCCAGTCATGTAAACTCAAAGGAGTCAAGTTCATAGCCGGGCCTCAGTAACATCCAATAATATGTAATAGTAGCTCACCGCAGCGAGCTTTTCCTTCGCATGTTCTCAACCGACATCTTATGCGTGCCAAGTTGTATATACGGAGCAGACCGTATCAGTTTTGCTCTCTTCTTTTCGCCAACCATGGCCCGGTTTTTTTTTGCCGCTGTGGAATGATAGTTATGGTTGTGATGTGGTGAGCTCACCGATGAGGTGCTAAGGCCGGGCTACGAGCGAGCCAAGCATCGGCGCCAAGGCCCCGCCAAGCAGTGCGAGACTTGGCATTTGGAGCGGAAATCAGTCTGTCCGCTGGCCGGAGACCTAGACAGACTCGGACTGAACTCGTTATTGTTGGCCAAGATCGCTGATTCAGTGCTTTCAGTCAGCTCTTTATGTATTTCACAAGAAGCGCTGATCATCATCCACAAACAGATCTATCAACGAGCAGACAAAGGAAGCATCCAGTAAACCGGCCAGAGCCCAAGTCTCTAGGCCCCGGGGTTGCTTTTCTCCAAGCAGATGCTATCAGCGCCAAGTACTTAGCACGTTAGTAGAGTGGGGCCTTTGTGACATTTTCGGCCACTTACAACATACTTGCCTCTTGGTATCGCAGACTCTGGATGCGTCCAGTGTCGGGTAGTTGCATTTGTTGTCTATAAAAGGCTCACGTGCCTCCGCTTCGGGCACTTCAATGTTGTTATTCGGTTCCCCTCAAACCCGCCTCTTTTCTTTCTTATCTCGGGGCTATCATCGACATCTTCTCGATTGCCGATTCGTCTACCAGCATCTTTTGCCTGTTTTCCGATCATTTATAAACTCCGAGACTGCGTTCAAACCCTAGAATACGCCGTATTGTTTCTATACGCTTCACTTCCGCTCCGGTCTCTACCCTGCCCTAACAAATCGACACGCTCATGATCTTCTGCCAGTGATCCAGTGTCATATCCGGACCTTCCTCTTCTTCTGCATCAACACGCACCCGAATATCCTTATTATCACTATCAATATCACTCCGCTGCAATGTCTGAGACTACGGGGGGCTTCAAGCACCCCTTTCTCCTCAATGTTGAGGACGCGGCAAAGGCCTTTTCAACTAACACAGAGGCTGGCCTGACCAGCTTCCAGGTCACCGAGCTTCAAGGCTACCATCCTCCCAACGAGCTAGATGTGGGCGACAGCGTATCTTGGTATAAGATCCTAAGCAAGCAGTTACTCAACGCCATGATCCTAGTGTGTAATCCCCCCAGGCCAATCGTCCAAATCAACGTGTGTACTAATGTATATTTATAGGTTCTGTTCTTCGTCATGGTTCTCAGTTACGCTTTCAAAGATTGGATCGAAGGCGGTGTAGTCACTGCCGTCATAATTCTCAATGTTGCCATAGGCTTTTGGCAAGAGTACAAGGCCGAGAAGAAAATGGACTCTCTTCGAGCTCTTTCCTCTCCGTCTGCCACCGTTCTCCGGGACGGTATCTCCTCTGTAATTCCAAAGTAAGTTGATATCGTCCAAGATCTATCTACCAGACAACAAAAGCCACTAACCCCTTTCTAGCGCTCAAGTTGTCCCTGGAGACATCGTCTATCTGAAGATGGGCGACACCGTCCCTGCCGACATGCGTCTCTTCGAAGCCATGAATCTCTCTTGTGATGAACAATCTTTGACGGGCGAGGCTTTACCCGTCGAGAAAGTTACCGTAAACAACATCAACATCCCTGGCTTTGAAAAACTGGCTACTGAGGAAGGCGAAGTTGGTATTGGCGACCGTGTCAATATTGCCTACGCAACTACGGTAGTCAAAAAGGGCCGCGGTGCCGGCATAGTCATTGCCACGGGAATGAGTACAGAGGTTGGCAAAATTGCTGCTAGTAGCACTAAGAAAAACCGCAAGCCGGGCCGGTCCATGAACTATAGAAAGTATGGCAAGAAGCAGGCTGCCCAAGGTGTGGCACTAACAGTCTACGATAAAATCGGCAAGTTCCTTGGCCTTACTGAAGGCACACCATTACAAATCAAACTAGCAGGCTTGGCGTACGTTCTGTTTGGCTGTGCTCTTCTACTGGCTATTGTTGTGTTCGGTGTCAACGAGTTCCATGTGCCCAATGAAGTTGTGATCTACGCCACTTCGCTAGGAATCGCCATAATTCCGGAGTCGCTGGTTGCTGTCCTCACTATCACCATGGTAGTGGCTGTATCTGTCATGAACAAAGCAAACGTCGTCGTTCGAGACCTTTCTGCTCTTGAAGCTCTTGGCGGTGTAACCAACATCTGCTCCGACAAGACAGGCACACTTACACAAGGTGCTATGATCGTCCGCAAGGCATGGCTTCCAGGCAATCACACATACACTGTCCATGACTCGCAGAGCCCCAGCGACCCAACTCAAGGCCGAGTCACGCACTCTGAAGCAGCTATAGCTACTGCTGCACCACCTATCCCGACCAAGGAACTGAACTACGACGAGGAACGCTCAGCGCTTGCTCTCACATTTGACGTTCCAGACGAGAAACTAAACACGGGCCGCAACAACAAAGTCACAGAAGCGCCAGAGGCGCCAGCCGAGATGACATCGTCCCTGCGCGCTTTCCTCTTATCTTCCGGCTTATGCAATCTAGCAAATGTCCGCTTAGACACAGATACAGAAAAATGGCAGGCTACTGGCGAGCCAACTGAGGTAGCCTTGCAGGTATTTGCCTGGCGGTTTGACCACGGCCGCAAGGTACTTCAAGGCCAGGGATGGAAGCAGGTAGCTGAGTTTCCCTTTGACAGCTCTATCAAGCGCATGTCAGTGATCTACGACCCGCCAGTCGGCACTCAAGACAACATGATCTCTGGTGCCGCTAAGAACTCTCTAGTTTTTACCAAGGGCGCTGTGGAACGCGTTCTCGACTTATGCTCGCTCTATGGCCATGGTGATTGCCAAACCGAGATGACGGACACCATCAAGGAGAACATCATAAATCAAATGTCAGCTCTCGCCTCACAAGGCCAGCGTGTCCTGTGCATTGCTTACCGGCCCTGGGAAGGTCGATTCACCGACAAACAGAAAGTCGACGATGACTTGGCCGAAGATAGCCTACGCACACGAGTCGAGCAAGGTTTGACCTTTCTCGGCCTAGTGGGCATATACGATCCACCTCGGCGCGAAACCAAAATGTCGATCTCAGAGTGCTCGCACGCCGGCATCCGCGTCCATATGCTAACTGGCGATCATCCGGAAACTGCCAAGGCCATTGCCAAGGAGGTTGGCATCATCCCACGTAATCTTAGCGTTCTACCAGAAAGAATCAAGAAAGATATCGTTGTCAAGGCTACCAATTTCGACAAGATGACGGACAAACAGATCGATGCCATGGAAGAGCTTCCACTGGTCATCGCGCGTTGTGCCCCAGACACTAAAACGCGCATGATCGAAGCGTTGCGCCGCCGCGGCGCTTTCATGGCCATGACTGGAGATGGTGTCAATGATGCACCGTCACTATCTCGTGCCGATGTTGGCATTGCCATGGGCTCAGGCTCCGACGTGGCCAAGTCAGCATCCAAGATTGTATTAACGGATGACAAGTTCAACTCAATCGTCTCGGCCATCCGCGAAGGCCGCCGCATGTTTGACAACATTCAAAAGTTTGTCCTACACCTGCTAACGTCCAACGTCGGTGAAGTCATCCTGCTGGTTGCCGGTCTCGGGTTCCGTGACACCCACGGCTACTCGGTCTTCCCAGTCTCGCCACTCGAGATTTTGTGGATCAACATGGTCACATCGTCTTTCCCAGCCTTTGGTCTTGGACGTGAGGCCGCGGCCCACAATGTCATGCGCAAGCCGCCGCATAACAAGCGCCGCGGCGTTTTCACTAACCAGATTCTGGTCGACATGATTGTGTATGGCGTTCTCATGGGCATGGCTACAATCTTGACATTTGTGATCATCGTCTACGGCTACCACGACGGCAATCTAGGCAAAGACTGCAACAAAAAATGGTCCGATTCATGCCGGCCCGTGTTCCGCGCGCGTGCTGCCGTGTTTGCCGAGCTCACGTGGCTGATTCTACTTTCAGCCTGGGAGTTCAAAGACCTGCGGCGGTCCATCTTTTGCCTCAATGACGATGAGGCTACCTGCTTCTCGGTTTTCCGGGATCTGTATGCCAACAAGTTTCTCTTCTACTCCGTCGTCATTGGTATGTTATCGGTGTTTCCTGTGGTATATATCCCAGGCCTAAACACTAATGTCTTCAAGCACCGCGGCATTTCATGGGAATGGGGTCTCGTTGTTGGGTTTACTATATTTTTTGTCGCTGGCATCGAAGCCTGGAAGCTCGTCAAGCGCCGTTTGCATCTGCTTGAGGACCGACCGGTCAAGCACGGAGCTTATGCCCAGGGCAGTTCTGACGACTCCCATCTGTCGACTCCAGGCCTTATTGCACGCACTATGACCATGGTCAGCTTCAAATCTTGGCGCTCCATTATGCGGACTGACACCATCGCGTCCGCGCAAAGCACACAACACAAGGCAGCTAATGAGGAGAAATCCATGGTCTAACCTCTCCTATTGTTCTATTGTATCATTTTTTTTCCCCCTCTTTGTTTCTATTTGTTTTTTTTGATATCATTTTAGCCATCCTTCATCATGCTGCCACCTACTCGTTATACTCAATGAGAGAGGCCGATGTTAAGTTTACCAATATCATTATCATCTCAATTTGTTTGTTCGTAGCTAGATACTACTAGTACTAGTACTAGTAGTTACCTCAACACATGATTGACTCCAGTAGTGAGTGTTCTTATCCATAGAAACCTGATTCGAGTCCTCCCTCACGAGCAGGCGTACAACCTTTTTTTAATTGATACGTTACACGCAAGAGTTCCTTTATCAATCAGCATTATTATAGTGAAGAATTATGGACACGTAAGTTGATATTCTGATATTTGCCTTGACCCAGGCCAAAATGGTGAAATAGCACAAAGGACGGTATAGAGTCACAGGGCTTCGTCTCAACTTTGTATCTTTTTTTTGACTTGATTTTGATATACTTCAGGTCTACCTAACTCACGAAGAGCATATGACTCTCTTTCAATTTTGTGTCAATGTGTCTCTATAGACCATACAAAGCACCACAACAATCAACGGATCTCTGTCAAAAGATTACATGGTATTGCAGAGTTAGAATTCGCCATAGCGAAGAATGCAATCAGCCCCCAGAGCTTCCAGCAATCTTATGAGAGAGACTATCGCATCCTATATCATTCTTTGGTGCTATCAAGCAAGTGAGCAAAGAAACAAAGCTAAACAATTGCCAATAGCACGACGTCTTATCTCAGTATAAATACCAGCTAGATTGCTCATGAGTGGTCCGGTGGTAGTTAAGCTTTACACCACTAATACTCATTTGCTCTACCCTAGCCAAATCTCTTTGCAAGTCGTGGGCTCTCTGGAGGTAATGGTTGTTCTCAGTTATAAAAGGAGAAAAAAGTACTTGTATCTACAAATCCTTCTCTGGTAGAAAATCGACTGTGATATTGATAAGAGAAATAGCGGTGATAAATTTCTGAATACGGAATAAGCAGTTTGTTTCCATAACTAACCAAAGATGCGTCCTTTTTTTCTTCTTTTGGGTTACCAATTTGAAAAGTTCCTGTCTTGGTGTCTCCAACTATCAAGATTGACTGAGAGCAAAGGAGAAATAGACAAAAAATGAGACAGAGTTCCGTCCGACCGACCGACCGACATAGCATCCCAAGGTACATAGTTGGACTTTTCTTTCTCTGGCCCGAGGAACTAGACAGAGAGCGAATAGAAAGCGGACACAAAAATGCAGTAATGGGGTTTATGTAAAGTTGCATGTTTACAGAAAGAGATTGGAGCTCGGCAAGGACATCTGAAGAATGAGGCAGTAGAGCCCAGAGGCAAGTCACGCCATGTAGTATAGTTTCATAGGTATGTATTGGCCGCCGGCATTGTACTCATAGTAATGTGTGTACATATATATATATATATATATATTAATCTGTAGTACCACCTTTTTTGTCAACGGGCCGTCGTCTATAAATACCATCACTAGCACTGCTGCTACGTCGTTAGTACCTGTCCATACAACAATCCACATTGAGACTGAAAAAGTGAGCATTAACATGGCAGTTTATATATATGGAACTATAACGCTTCCATTTTCACTCGGGGCGGAACTGTTATAAGTAAAGGGGAGAAGAAGAAAAGTACGGTGGAGACGAAACACTCAGAGAGAAAAATAAGGCCACAAATACGAAAAGGATAAAGGAAGGTATCTTAGCAATTAGGTTAGGTCTCCGACTAGGATATGTGATTTAGTTAGTAATAGTGCCCCAAACATCATGTACAAGTAACACTGGACTGCGAATGCCAATGTGTATGTCCATTTTACCCAGGCCTGGATCTCTATGAGAAGCAACCTAAACTCCAACTGCAATGCACTGCTAGTTATATTATACGTGGTCTGGGTGGCAGTTGTACTTTTAGTGATGGTAATCACTTGTTAGAGTCTTGAATCTAGTGGCCTCCTGGAGGCTCTAGTTGAAGTTGCACGAGGTCAGTATACTTCCCTCTTCTTCTTCTTCCCACAATTCTAAATGAATGGTTTGAGAAGATTGGCTAAACTTAAATGATTGAGAGTATCTAGCTTTAGTCATAGGAGTAGGTCCTATTGGAGGTTAACCATTTTATAGCTTTGTGCCACCAGAAAAACCCCCTTCACCTCTATTGCCACCTTCTCGATTTAGTGGAAACTGTGTAGCCATAATTGTTATCCAGCTTTCCCTCGGGCCCATGTCAGAGATCTTCTGATAGAGTATTGCGTGAAGTACCTCATGCGCGCCTGTTGGAAACGATATGAACATAGTCTTGGAATCTGCACGCTATTGAAACCGCCAGCGTCACCCCGCGAAAATCCCTTTCTTGCTCAATTCATATAAAACCGTCTAGGAGGTACATATAGAAGAGATCCTGACTAGTGGAAGGCTATATGTATATGAAGCATGCTGGCCGGCATTTACCTTTGAATTATAAAGTCTCCAGGCGCGTTGTTAAGTTGATACGGATGTAGTCTACTACCTAAGACACGAAGAAGAGCATACGACTCAAACCATTTATCACATAAAAAACGCTGTTAACAGTCAAATATATAAGCATTCCCCTTTTAGGTTTAGGCTCAGCCATAGGCCACTTTAGAAGTACATGTTTTTATCACTCATCACTCGATTAGAAGTCAACTATGACGAGACAAAGTACACGTTTTCATACTAAGAAATGCAAAGCTGTCTGTTGACTATCTAATTTGGTACATTTTTGTTAATGATGTGTGGACATAGTGGATGGAGGCTCAGACCAGGGCTCGACGCGGCTCTGCGCCGACATGGACCAAGAGGGAAGAAAAGGCGAAAAGGCAGCGCGCGCCTATGGAATCAAAGGAAAGGTAGCGACCAGAACCTAGGGCATGTCTTATATGCTCCGTATCATGAAGATAATAAATGAATATAAAATAACTTGGGGTAGCAGCTTCTAGTAGCATTTCAGTCATGCTGCTGCTTATCGGCGGCTTGCGTAGAACCTTTTCTATGTAGCCGAAGAGACACATTAAAAAATCAACAGCTGCGACACTTGTTTTGTATCATGTTCTCTATTTCATACTATTCTTCTTTCATTTTCGAGTTTCTTTGGAACTCGACTTATCTTGCGGATCGTGAAAACACATCAGCACAAGAAACACGTAAACACATGTAACATAAATGTATAATCGGTTGTCGGAATCTTCCCTCCGATCTCCTTCCCGTGGTTCTGCTCTAGCCAAACCTCTCTACACTAAAGGTTTTACTTTTCTCCCTGCAGGCTGCTAGCCTAATTAACAATTGAACATCCTCCAGGAGAATGACGTCATACAATGTACTGTGGGAGATGGTTGCCGCTGTTGTTGCTGCTAGACATCGTGAAGCTGTAAGTATCCAGCGCTTCCCTTTGCCAAAACAGTAACGGCCTGTGCAAGTATTTTTGTATGCACTACAGATAGCACCCATGTAAACATGCTATATTACTCCACCTTGTTTTACTAGGGATAGTGGTCAAGGCTGGCCAGCGAAGCTCGTCACAGTAGCTTCCAGCCGTTGCACCTAAGTAAGTGATGGGATCAAAGTGGCCGCAGTTTCCAGGCCAATGTAACCAGGGAGACTTACAAGAGATCAGCAAGTTTATTCTTGCTTTCTTGTTGCTTGTTTTTTCCCTTACTATTATGTATGATGTATCACTAGAGCAGATAAAATGACATACTAGTAACCGCTACCCCAATATTTTAACCGTTTTCTTCAATGATCTGGTGAAGGGTTGTTTGGTGTTAGCCACCCCTTTTGCTCTAGCTCGAGTTTTGTTTTGCTACGAATGGTACTTACATACCACACAATCCATGATTCACTAGTTCGTCTAGTTGGAGATGTCTTGCCCGACAATATTCTTTTTCACATACAGTCCATATCACAGCTTGTCAATTGTCTTATAAGCCAGGCATCTTTTCGATAAGCTTAACATGACCACATAAGCGCCACCCCCTTGACACTCCCATTTTACCGATCTAGACCACCATCTGTAAGTCTGTGATTGTCTATGACACTATCACCAGCCATGGGTCTAACATAATATACGAACTACGCACTCAAAGCGACAGACAACACACAGAGACACACAGAGACACACAGACCGAGCAGCTATGCCTTGGGGATTGGAGGCGGGGTGTGTGTATGTACATCGGAATATTGAAAACTCAACGCATCCTGCATCTGCTACTGACGTCTCCAGAGTGGGTAAATATTGTATACAGACATGGCGGGCAGCCTGCCAAGCCTGCTGTCGGAGTAACTTCCTGGCGCATAGATAGTCAACTCCGTCTCGAGAAGCTCCTAACTAGTCAATAGCCACGGGGAGTGGGTTGTTGTGTGGTAATGGCAGCAACTGGTCTATCAAAGACACTGGGCATTTGTTGTTGAGGCTACACTTTGTATAAAAAGCCTCATCCGCCCGTCCATATTTCCCCTCAGGGTCTTTGACTCCAACAATACAAGTTCCCCATTCATATTCTTCCCTATTCTTTTTTTACTACACTGTCATCTCACTTGTCTCATCATCATCCACTTTCGTATTTTTATATTGCCTCCTCCCAAGACTAGCTTGTATCTTGAACCACGCTTTTTTTCCACCACTATAGCTCCTTTCTCCTCATTACAATCTCTTCTCTATCCACGCCATCCTTATGCAATGGCAGCTGCACTTGATGCTATCTTGAAGCAGTACACTGCCTCTGGCAATGACACCAAGGACAAGCTCCTCGGTGCCTCTCTAGTCGTAATCGATGCCAAGGGTAAGTCGATACAGTTTCTCACCGTTAAAAAAGATATAAAAATTTAAAAAAAAAAAAAAGGTTTACTGACAATCGGACAGGGACCGTGTACTCTGGAAGCGCTGGCCGTACTGGTATGGCTTTGGATGCGCCAGCCTACACAGCTGACTCCATTACTTGGATCGCTAGCATGACCAAACTCGTTGCTACCACTGCCATCATGCAGCTTATCGATCGCAATGTCCTATCGCTGGACATGGACGTGCGGGAAGATCTCCCTGAGCTCGCAGCCCTGCCCATTCTCACTGGTTTCACCGAAACCTCGGGTGAGCCCATCTTCGAGCCGCAAAGCGATCCGATCACGTTGCGCCAGCTGCTCACGCACACCAACGGAACTGGCTATGACGTCTTCTACCCGGAGCTGGTCCAGTGGATGGCCGTCACCAAACATCCCATCAACTGCTTCCACATGACTATGGACGGCTTCAAGGTGCCTCTGCTGCTCAAGCCTGGTACGGGCTGGCGCTACGGCTACGGTATCGACTGGGCCGGTATCCTACTAGAGCGCACACTATCAACACCTGAAAAGCCCGTCACGCTAAACAGCTACATCCAAGAGAACATCTTCGCGCCCCTTGGCATCCCGGACACCAACTGCTTCTACCCCTCCAGTGATACACCCATCGTGGAGTTCACTGAGCGCTGTGAGGACGGCTCGCTCAAAGCCATGAAGTCGTTTGCGCCCACCGGGCCTAGCCCGTTCATTAACTCAGGTGGCGCGGGGCTGCACGTCAGCACGGCCAATTATGCGCGCTTCTTGCAGGGAATACTGACGAAGAAGGTTATCAACGAAGAAATATTCAACATGATGTTCTCTGACCAGCTTCACGACCCCGAGGTCAAGTACTCGTTCAACCACAGCATATTCGAGCGCGAACCAGAAATGCCACCAGCGCCTTGGCCCATCACCTTTGGCTTCGGTGGAATGCTGACCGAGAAAGACGTCCCTTTCGGCAAGAAGAAGGGCACACTTATGTGGTCCGGCATTGTGAACCCGCGCTGGGTAAGAAGTCTCCTGATCTCTCCTAACTATATTGCAACTCATAAACGCATGTGCTAACCCTCGTCTCTCAAGTGGATTGATCCTACTACCGGTATCGCCGCCGTCTTGACCTGCAACGTCTCACCATACCAGGACTACGTACTGAAGAGAATATACGTTGACATTGAAAAGGCTATCTACACTAAGTTAATGGTGCCTTCTCAGTAATCAAGAAATAAAAGAAAGCCCAAAAATAACCCCATCAACAGGATATCTGCCATCAGGCTGTCTGTTATTGTAGTATTTCCATTCTCTTACTTAGTCTTTTTCATGAATTTATGACACAAATATATACTTTGATATGATAACCCTAAAAAGAGCATTTTAATTTGTTTGGCCGAGCCGAGTATCAGTAGAAACCTGACCGTGCAGTCTGCCCCACTTAGGTGGTCCCAATATCAGCAACCTCCAGCTCACCTCTAATAAGGAAGCCTTAGGCTCTTGATAAACAAGACTTCGGATAGCTTACTTAGTATATTTCTACAAGCTATGAGTCTTTTTGCATAGACACGAAAAGTCTAGTGTCATTTCTATTAATTCTATGTGTGAAGATCATTCTAATTAGCAATGGCGACAGCTTCCACGCAGCCGTCTTTCCAGAACCAAAAACATAACGGTAACGGAAAAGAAGACAAGCGGGATGCCCGACCAATCATGCTCCAAGGCATAGATAACAATACTTTGATTCGGTACGGCCACTCAATCGCTGGCCTACGGATACTCTACGAAACTCTGCATGATGCCCCTTTCAAAGGTTTCGAACACTTAGAAATTAATAGGCTGGCCAACGCCATCGAAGACCCTGTCATATTAGAAAATGGCTTCCTCGATACCTGGACCCAGCTCCAGAACTGTCGCTACAGTCTTGGGGAGCTCGATCCATCTGTGTCGAAAATATCGGATACTAGCTTGATACGTAAGTTACTGAGGTACTCATAGAGATGCTCTCCTTAACGCCCTTATCGTCAGAGGCTACCAAAGTCTGAACACCATCAACATTAAGGACGCCTTAAACGAACTTCTCGGTGCTGAAATCTCAGCGAGAGGCAGACGACAAAGCCCTACTAACGGTACACATGGTGGAGAAAGAATGTAATTAGTAGTATTGCTTCAATCAGTGTCGCGCCTTGAAAAAAATTCTCTGTTATCAAGGCTGCGAGGCGTTACATGCATGCCGCCTCACCATGTAGTTTACTTCTAGCCAAGGTATCTCCTCCCAGGGAAACCGTAGACTTTCATGGAGTAAACATGACTTTATATCGCTATAATTCAGTGATTTGAAACCCACAACTATTCCAAGCTTCCACAACCTGTGAAGCAAATATATGATATTGAGTTTGTTTATTATACTGCTTATGTGCGGTTCAAGGTCCGCCGCATTGGGCAAAAACAGATCGAAGCATATACTACTAAGCCCCAAGGACCTGTTGTACTATGTATGCTTCCACTTAATCATTGTAGTATGATATGTGCCTTTTTCTTTCTTATGACTACTGCTTTAAGGGGCTGCAATACTCTTTTTTTGGCCACGCTTTGCCGCGTATAGGCATCGGCTTACGGGTAACAGGAGCGCTGAAAAACTGTTACATTATAGACCGTCTTCAAGTTGACGGTCTTACCATCAGTATGGGTTGGTCTCGAAGAGGCATAGATGTTGACGATGCGATATGTGTTTTTACATGGATTCCTAGATAGACTTTGTTGACCGAGGCCAAGCCCACATATTCGACACGTATGCGATTACTTCACTTAGACATCCTAAAGTCAATAAACCGTGCTGGTGTAAAACATTCTCTGATGATGAAGAAATGAGGCTATTCCAACCTTCATGGTGTCGTGCGAATGTGTTGTCAGATACACCCGTTGCCTTTGGAAACTACGATTTTTCCTGTGTAAGTAAGTTCAAGTGACTTTTATCCAAAGAGTTCCGAAATCAACTACACAAGGACCAAAAGAACGAGAGTTGCTAATTTTCATGGTCAATATTTTGCTATTTTCACGATGCTCCACCTATAAGAAAAGGTATCTTCATAGTTCTAGAAATTCAATAAAATAGATGATTAGAAAAAAAACTATAAGAAAAACGGTACTTCGGGTGGGTCCCCAATTTCAATTTCTATCAACTGCAGATGTACCCTGAGCCCGTATTTGGTGTGGGGATATAATTCTGCCACTTTTCGGCCTGGGAGATTGAACTCAATCACTGATGGGGTTTATCAAGCTCCAAAATCAGCGTGTATCGATCGAAATGTTTCTCGACATGCATTGCGTTTTTCCATCATACATGACAACAAAAACAACTGCGTACAGCCCACTCCTGGCTCTCTCTAGCAGGAGCTATCTTCTTTCAAGTATAGCCCAAGTATGTCAATTATAGACAGGATTGCCGCCACAACAGCGCGCGAACACAAGCGACCCTTAGCAACGGTAGAGGATGGAGCGGCATAGGAGACGCATGTAGAGAGACAGCACATGGTGGTAATGGTGATAGCGGTGAGAAAAATATTAATGAGACTTCCTCTTTCTCAAAGTCTCCATATTTGTTAGCGTAAATATTTTTATCAATTATAATAGTCTAGGGAGGTGAAAAGTGAGAACTCATCCAAAGCACCGTTTTTCTTATCAGTGGGGCATCGTGAAACTAGCAACTCTCAAGAAATAACCACACCATCAGCCACATAGTAAAGCGGCTATCGCCAGTCTTCATAATTCTGTTTTCCCAATAGACAAGTAAAAAAGCTCGGGTGAATCACACCGTTTGTTATCTTTAACTCCCTAGCAATTCTAGCTTCGCGTGATAGTAAATTATTCATCACCAAATATACTCACCGAAACCATCACTAACAATGCAGCATCAAACACATTCTTCTTCATGACCAAGCGCAAGGCTTTGTACACAAGGAAAAAAAAAAAAAAAGGGGGTGAAATCAAAAATTACACTCGCGATGGCCCACGAAGGGCAATCGACGCCCGGAAACTCCACGCTGTGCAATGCAGGCTCCCGAACATGGTTCCAAGAATTCTTGATCTCCCAGAACCCAAGCAAGGTAAGTATGAAGAAGAAAGAGAGAGAAACTGAGCAAAAGAAGGCGCCGTGGCCAGGTATTTATATTAGTCAAGTTAGGCGGTAAGACAGCTTGGCTGATTGAGCAAGCGGCAGAATGAAATTTATTGTGGGGCACCAATGAAATGCTGCCTTAGCCCTCCTAAATTTCCAACCTCAGGCTTCAAGAAAGAATAGGAGCCAGAACTCGTTTCTTCACATCGCAGCAAGAATAAACACCTATGATACCACACTATAGGCTCAAACTTGTGAATGAAGAAAATAAAGGTATAAGCCTTCTCGGTGAATATTTCGATTGATCAAGATATTAAGGACCGACTCAACTATAGAGTATGACACAAATACATCGTAACGGTTACTTAGATCCCTATGCAACCCTAACTAACGGTTGATACCCTAGCTTTAGTTCATAGTTAGCCATAACGAGTTTAGTTTTATTGAAGCTATTGTGTTCATCTTGAATTAGTGCCCCACCGGCTCTCTTAATTGTTGCCTAATTGCAAGCTCTTGGTAGTATTCATGATACCACTTACAATGCTTCAATAATAGCCTTAAATTACGAGGGGTTTTAGCTGTATCTCTTGTTTGAAACTTATAACCATGAAAGAATGTTGTATGTGTCTTTTATATGTAACTCTTTTTACCACTGAGCTTCATCCTACCACAATCCGATCAAAATCGATCATTAAATTGCACTGGATCTTGGCTTGTCCCATCAACATAATTAGGGTTAACATACTGATGCGTTTGCCCCGCTAGAGAAAACAATTAACAGCAGAGGGTTAAGGTATAGCAGTTTTTATCTCGGAATTCTGATTTGCAAATTAATCCGTGACGCACCTTGACGCACAGCTTTTACAGAATGATGCGCCATAATCGCTCACGACCGGCGCAAGAAGCCCTTCGGCGCGCTCAATGCCAGGCAGGCCAGCGGTTCACGGCATTGCCGGCAGCTCAGATAGTTGCTCAAAAGCGCATGCTGAGAACATCGACAGCACTGCTGGACAACAGACCGCCTTCCAACGAGGACAGACTAGGACGCACCTTTACTGGCCAGATGATGGGCAGTATCGGCCAGCGCCTGGCACGCGAGCGAGAAGAGCGCGATCGTTGGGCCAAAGAAGAGAAGTCGCAGCCCAAGATGTGGTATACCACGTTCCGTACGTCCATTTCTGTTGTCAGCTGAAGACCCCCCCCCCTTTTCCTCCCCTTCCCTTTCCCCTTCTCTTCTCTTGAGTTACATGATTTGTTCCTTCTAACGTGAATACACGGATTGCATGAATAGTATTTCTCTTTGCGACCGGAACTTCGTACTTTCTCGGTGGCTTACGCCCACAGGCGCCTGGCCAGGACTCGACTCTGCCGCTGGACAAAGTCACGCTTGAGCCTCTCAAGGCTAATGTTGAGAATATGCAGGCTACCTGGGTCGACTTTACGACTCTCCTAGGTGAAGACCGCGTGAGCACCAAGGAGAACGATCTTGACGTCCATTCTACCTCGGACTGGTCGACGCATGCCGCCAAGCCTTCCGAACGGCCGTTCATGGTGCTCTACCCGCATACCACGCAGGAAGTCTCCGACATTATGAAGATCTGCCACAAGCGCCGTATCCCTGTTGTGGGCTTCAGCGGCGGAACTTCCCTGGAAGGACATTACACCCCAATGCACGGCGGCGTCTGCGTCGACTTCACTCGCATGAATAAAATTGTTGCCCTACACAAAGACGATCTGGATGTTGTTGTGCAGCCAGGCGTCGGTTGGGAAAGCCTTAACGATCACTTAGCACAGTCAAACCTCTTTTTCCCCCCCGACCCTGGCCCCGGCGCCATGATTGGCGGCATGATCGGTACTGGCTGTAGCGGCACCAACGCCTACCGGTACGGCACTATGCGCGAGTGGGTGCTTAACGTAACCGTAGTACTTGCTGACGGCACGATAGTCAAGACACGACAGCGTCCACGCAAGAGCTCCGCAGGCTATGATCTGACTAAATTGTTCATTGGTTCTGAGGGCACGCTGGGCCTCGTAACTGAAGCGACGCTAAAGCTCGCGGTACGCCCTGAACATACCAGCGTGGCTGTGGCCTCATTTCCGTCGATCCGTGATGCAGCCAACTGCGTTGGGCAAGTGGTGAGTCACGGCATCCCTGTGGCAGCGGTGGAGATCCTGGATGACAACCAAATGCAGTGCATCAACGAAGCAGGCATGACTACGCGACGCTGGGCTGAAGCGCCGACTATATTCTTCAAGTTCGCTGGCACGGAGCGGGCGGTCAAGGAGCAAATCGAAACGACTAAAAAGCTGACGAAGCAGACTCGTGGCAATACATTCGAGTTTGCAAAGTCCCTGGATGAACAGCATGAGCTGTGGAGTGCGCGCAAGGAGGCGCTGTGGAGCACAATGGCGGTTAAGAAGGAGGGAGACCATGTGTGGACAGGCGATGTTGCAGTTCCGATGACTCGACTGCCAGATCTGATCGAGGAAACCAAGGTTAATCTAAAGAAGAGCGGCTTATTTGGCAGCATTGTTGGCCATGTTGGCGACGGAAACTTCCATTGTAAGTGCTTATATGATGCCTATCAACCTACCCCTTTCTTATATCACACAAGATGTCCATATCTAACCGAGAACAGTAATTCTGCTGTACAACGACTCCCAGCGCAATATTGCGGAAGACATTGTCCACAACATGGTGAAGAGAGCAGTCGGGATGGAGGGAACTGTCACAGTAAGTTCAGCCCCACGTCATATAAACTAGCCAAGCACTAATTTGTACTGGCCTATCTAGGGCGAACACGGTGTTGGGCTCGTCAAGCGCGACTACCTTCCTCACGAACTTGGCCAACCTGCAGTTGATCTCATGCGCCAAATGAAGCAAGCCTTTGACCCCCTCTGCATTCTCAACTGTGACAAGGTTATACGTATGCATAAGCCTAAGAGCGGCGAGGTCAAGCCATGGTAAACAGTCCTAGAAGATACGTATCTAATCCATATTAAAAGTAGCAACAAGTCTAGAAAGCAGGGATACCAGGCCAGAATAATGAGAAAAAAGAGTTCAGGTGTGATGAAGGATGGCGGCGAGGAAAGGATGAGAATGGAGGATTACGATGAGTGTAAGATCAAATCGGGAGATGAGCCTTTGTTGGTAAGCTCTAACCAAGTAATATTGTATTGTAGTGCTTCATATGTACATTTGTGTATAACATGCAGATCATTGCTCGCTTACAAAACCAATGCATGCGGATTTAGAGTCCAGGCTTGAGGATCAAATATAATATCGACATCGACGCATTTATAGGCGCCTACAACAAAGCAAAGATCGTGGTCGCCTTGGAGACCAACCTTTGAGATGTTCAAGTCAGAATCTTCCTCCTCGTCGATGTTCCACTGGCCCTCGAGTCGTCCGTTACGCGTAAAGAAACAGACTACCTGACCCTTCTCCGAACCGGGAGATCGCTGAATGTCCAGCCCTAGACCAACCGTGTCACCCACTTTGAACGGCTCAGTAAAGTCTAGGCCACCCCACCGATCGTTCACGTAGCGGTGTCCATCGTCGCCATGCACCGCAAGACTTCCACGGTGCCAGCCCGGCATGCGCCAGTCGGGGTACGGAAGCGCCGTGTAGCCAATAGCGACATTTGGCGCTTCTCTATAATTAGGGCTGCCGCAGATGCGCACTTCGTAGTACACTCTGGTTGCAGGGACATTGATGGACGCCGAATATGCCGGTGGATACACCACCCAGGAGGAATCGCGCTCATCGTGTATCGTCGTAATTTTCCAGATCTTGGGTCCCACATTCACTGCCTGCGACATGACAATTGAATGTTCTGACTGCTGATACGATTGCTGCTGCTGACGCTGCATGGCATCGGCGATGAATAGCGGTG
Organism: Endoconidiophora laricicola; assembly: GCA_001640655.1. Classification (NCBI taxonomy): domain Eukaryota; kingdom Fungi; phylum Ascomycota; class Sordariomycetes; order Microascales; family Ceratocystidaceae; genus Endoconidiophora; species Endoconidiophora laricicola. The sequence continues at coordinate 66,304 of LXGT01000113.1, read as the reverse complement.
CGCGCAGCGAGAAATTGCGCGACGACGCTGTGTCGATGACGTAGCGCGGGTCTACTATGCATTTCTGCAGAGGAATCTGCGCGCACCACTCCTCGCCGGCACTAGCTTCGTATTCGCTGGCGTTAGAGGTCCACGAGCGGTCATGACCACTGAAGAAGGCTGGCGGAGGCGGGAAGAGAGAAGTGTCTGGAACGGCGAGCTCCCATGCGGCAGGCTGGCCCTTTTCTGGGTCATATGCGGGTGGCTGAGCAGATGAGGAGGAGGGGTTCATCGTCGTGTTGGTAGTGGTGGCCGGAACTGCGTCGCTATGATGATGGCTTTGCGGGACGTCGGATTTTTTGGACGATGAAGCGGGAACTTGCGTCGTCTTGGATACTGAGGCAGGCCGCTTGTAGTCTTGTACAGGGCGCGGAGCCTCCTTGTCATCGTCGCGAGTTTTGTTCCTGCGGCCAAAGCACATGTTGTTGCTGGACTGAGGAATGAAAGTGGCAAATGGTGGGTTGATGATGATGTAATTGCACGCTAGTTGGAAAAGCTTCATATAATGTCTTCTGGTATGGCTTGAAGGTACCCCGGCAAGAAGGATCTGTAAGTTTGAAAGAGTTGGGCTGGATGGGGAAAATGAGGGTTAGGTTAGAATAAAAGGTTCGTATCTGTGCTAGTATAAAGTTTATATCTATGGACATCTAATCGAGTTATGCGTTTTGATAAAAAATATGGTGTTTATGGAAACTTGGTTTGGGACAAGCTAATTCAAGCTAACATATCAATAAACCAGCCTTGCTCAGGTGATTGGAGGTTCTAATCACAGCACAGCCTCCCCTAATCATGGATGGAGCAAGATAGATAAACAGCTAGCTGTATGTGGTTTTAGAGGCTAAATTTTTCAAATAGGAAGAGAGAATGAAGAGCAGGAAAAAGAGTGATGTTTATATAAAATTTTATTATTATTAGAATATCAACAACTAAACCAATCATTATAAGAAAAAAAACAAGTCGATAATAAAATCAATGTCATTCCAGAAAACGCCGAAATCCCCAAGAAGCCAAAAGTCATTCCTACATTAATAAGTATTGCCCTAAGAATGGACGAATCAAACATTTACTCTCTTTAGAATAAGATGACGCGACGAGATTCAGTCTGGCGCACCTTAGGAATCACAACAGTTAAAACACCGTCTTCTAGTGCCGCGTGGACTTGGTCGCGGTCGATCTGGCGTGGGAAGTTGAACGTCCGGCTAAACTCCCCAACGCTGCGCTCAGCTGCCCAGTACTTAGCCGTGTCGGGGTTGACTTTCTTAGGCGCCGCAGAAGTGGAAGTGGAAGAAGAAGAAGTGGTGTTTTCAGTGGTGTTTACAGTGGTGTTTTCAGTGGTGTTTACAGTGGTGTTTTCAGTGGCTGTTGGCTTAGTAGCGGCTGCAGCATGAGTAGATGCAGAGTGCTTATCGGCCGCCGACTCGGCCGATGAAGAGCGTGTGCTCGGCGTCATGGAGGTGATAGAGAAGCGATCATCCTCATCAGGGCTATCCTCGACAGTGGGCATGTGATAGTGAGAAAGCGTCGGCGATGGCGAGCGAGGCTTTTCAGTCGCAGAAGCAGCAGCCGGTGATTCATCTTGCTGGGGCCGTTCCGTTGTTTCTTCCCGTTGGGGCTGCTCTAGATGGGCCTGTTCCGGCGATTCTTCCTGCTGAGGCTGGTGGTCTACCTGAGGCTGTTCCGGCGATTCTTCCTGCTGAGGCTGATGGTCTACCTGAGGCTGTTCCGGTGATTCTTCCTGCTGAGGCTGCTCTATCTGGGGCTCTTCCGAGTCGATGTCCATGGGTGTTTCTTCTTGAATTTTAGACTCAATAGCAGTAGTAGCAGCAGCAGGGATATCTTGCTCAGCTTGTTCATTCTGGGTAGCTTCTTGAGGCTGAGGCTCTGAAGTGTAGTCTCGCTGGATACGGCCACGCACAAGCAAAGTCTGGGTATCGGTGAACTCTAGAGAAACATCTTTCTTGCTCAGACCCGGTAGTTCGCCATGTAGATGGTAGGCATCCGCTGTCTCGCGGATGTCGAATTTGGGCTCGAACTTGGAGATTACAGGCAAAACATGCTCGGCGGCCTTGATTGCGAATGGCTCAACAGTTGCAGCAATAGGAGTGGCGGACTTAGTCTCGGGCATAGCAGGCTTGGGGTGAGGCTGCTGCTGCTGACGCTTAATAAAAGTAACCGGCGGCGATGAACGGCGAATCACGAACCGCGGTGTCTGCTGCATCTGCTGGCGCCAATGAACAGGGCGGCAATAGCGCGGTGAGTAGCTATTAGTAGCAACGGGCCGGAAGGTCGGTGTAGCGACAAAGGTCACGGGCCGTTGAGGCCGCTGGTAATACATGGGAGGCTCGAAGTCGTCCAGCATGTCGAAGTAGGGAGAAGAAAAGGTGTTGGAAGAAACGAATGGGTTGAAGAAAGCCATTGTAAAGAGATGTGAGTGTGTGAAGAAGAAGTGATAGAGTTGAGAAAAGTGAGTATCAGAAAAGTTGATATCAAAAGTGAGTTATAAGCGTGAGTCGCAAAGATCTCAAAGAAGTGTTGTTAATGTTCTTGAGTGTTCGAGTGTTGATGTTGATGATGATGAAAAAAAAAGATTTCCAAAATTCTCGAAACCAGAACAGCGATGCATATTTTATATATCTTGGACCTTGTGTTTCGATGTTTCGAGCCATTTCTTCCAGTTTCGTGAAGCTCTATACGTGATATTTCCAGAATTGTCTGGCGCCTTCCTCATTCCTAGATAGAACTACAGGGAAGCTGTTGCCTCCTAGTCTGGACATGTGGAGAAGTTTCTACAACATTCCACCGATCTATATAGCCCAAATTAGCAATATGTGGGTCTATATATCCCGTTATGGAAATAGTCCCGACCAATAGGAAGTTGCTCGCTAACTAGTAATAGCATATTCTCGAATATTTCTATATTTCAAAATCATCAACAATATTTAGTTTTTCAAGATCGTAATATTTATGATAAAAGTGAGAAGAAAAGGATCTTGCTTTATTAAAGACTCTCGAAAAGATTGACCGAAATACCAGTAAGAAAGTCTGTGAGGAAGGGAAAGATGCTTAGCCTAGTATTAGCACACGGTTTACTTCAGCATAAGATGATGATTATTATTGTATGGTTGGTCATTTGACTATTATCACACCAGGGCAATGCATGTTGTTCGACACACAATAAAGGAAGAGCACAGATAGTTCCTCAACATTATTTTGTATAAACGATGGCAGCAGAAACAAGATACACAGGATTAAAACGAGAGAATGTATGTCGCATTGCCTCTCAAAATTGACGAACGAAAGAAAACGATAAAAACAAGAGATAGGTAGAGATAGGAAAATATAATAAAGGAGAGATAAAAATAAGTCACTTTTATCAGGCTGAGTATATAATAGGACCATTGCAACCAACTAAAGGCAACGACAATGAATGAGAGAAATTTGTTAAAAGAGGCATGATAAAGATGCACGATGAAAAGAAAATGTAAGCTGTAAGGGGTATTATGAGCAAGAATACAACAAAAAACGCTATGCGGAGATAACAAAGCGGGCCTCTCGAGACAAAACTTCAACAATACAGCAAACAACTCTGGTTCTTCAATCCAGTGTACCTGAAAATCTATACAAAGGCACGGCTAGAATGAGAAAATGATATAAAGAGAGCAGGAAACGGAAGACGATTCCAGGTGCCCCACCTTCATCGTATATGAGAAAATGGATGCCTGGCCTTTAGTTCAGGTGGGCAAATCGACGAGGTAGAAAGCGAAATAACGCAAAACAATGAGCACGGCACGGCAAAACATGAAGAGAAAAAGAGGTGAAGCAGTAGGTGGACACAGCTAGAAAATGACAGAATGGACAACTGAACGACGAAATAAAAGAATACTAACAGAGTAGGAATAGAAAGAGAGAAGAAAACAAAAAAAAAAAAATAAACAATCAAAGCAAACCCATTTAATCCATAGAGCGATGACTGTGCCGGCTTATATAACAAAACGAAGAACTTGGAACGATGCATGACCGTGACTGTGACTGGTGCTGGGCCTCCTCATCATAGAAAGGTAGAGGGAAAGAAAGTGTCTGCGACGGGGATCGTGGAGGAAGAGAGGATATAGTACTTAATGACATCGGGTAAGGGGCAGTAGATGCAGCGGTATGTATGCCAATTGACGACCGTCTAGGCGGAGGGACTATAAGATAATGGGTATGTGAGGATGATGGTGGAGGGACATGAACAGACTGAGTACGACGAGAGTCTTTTTTCTACCGCTCTCCCGTCGCCTCTCTGGCCTTGCCTCGTCTCCGGAAAAAGTCCATAACTCTACGTGCCGCGCCATTTCCGCTTCCTTCGTCGCCGTACGCATCATTAAATCCGCGCTTCGGCTTTTGCAGTACTCCACGGCCGTGAGATGCTCTGCTACTGCCTAGACGTTGACTATCGTGGTTTCCGGAGTCTGTGTATTGTGCTTGGTAGTGATTCATGCTAACAGGGCGCTTAATACCGTTGTTATCCAATGATGACTCCGAGCCAGTATGCAACATACTCTCACCCTGAACATACTGTGGAATTGCAGAAGGATGCCATTGAGAACGATTTGATGCACCACCAGACGTCGCAGGCTTTGGTGGATGATTCATATGGTACTCAGTGACAGGACGTTGGTCAGGATTCTGTAGAGGGAGGCCGCTTGCTGAGTCTGAACCAGATGTCGGCGTTGGAGACGAATTGGATGGTGAGCTCTTGGAAAGACCCATCGCCTTGAATGGTGCTATCAGTGAGAAGCGACGGCTCTTGCCGCCTGAATGTTGACTGCCAGCGATGCTACCGCTACGTTTCTTACCCAGGCCAAAGGAGATCGACCGACGACTAGACTCAACAGATTGGCGCCCTGCCGCAACATCGTCGACATTTTGCACCATCTGGGTGGACATGCTAAGCGGGGGATATTTGCGATTCCCCTTTTCACCTTGAGTATCAGTACGCTTGCGGCCCTTACCAAAAATGGACCCACTGCGGCCTATCAGCTTCGAGCTGATATCGCCGATTGTGTTGGAACGCTTATGACCACGGTAGTCAGTATTTGCATGTGCACTCGGGGGTTGACTGTTAGCACCGTATCCAGTAGGCATTGCAATCTTAGAAGGTGCGCCAGGACGCGGCGAACTGTCATAACTATCGCTAGCCGACGGCTGCTGGATCTTGCCTTGGGCATGAACACCATCCACGGCAGGAGGGTCTGGCTGGCCATACCCGTTGCGGCCAATAGAAGATGTAACAGGGCTTCCGCTACCAGTATGCGGTCGAGCAGTGGCAGGAATAGTACTGTACTTAGCCTCGGCAGTACTAGCTCTATTGTCACAAGATGGCCTTGTACTGGGTACTGGCATGGGGATGGAGGAGCGAGAGTGGCGATGGCTGCTTTCCTGGGCAACAGCAGGTTCTTTTGGTAGAGGCTTATCGCGAGCGGCGGCAGCTTCCATAGAAACACGGACTGCGGCATTACGCGAGGCCACAGCAGCGGCAGTAGGAGCCGTCTTAGGAGTCGTTGAACCACCAGCATACTCTGCTTTTTCGCGCTGAGTCTGGGTAGCAGGTGCCACATACTCGACTTGGACGGTGCGACGTTTTGCAGCCTTGCTAGCAGCAGACGCAGCTTCTGAAGCATCGACATCGGCATTGCTCTTGTGTGATAAGCCGCCAACGATAGTCTGCTGTTGCTGTGGCTTTTTGGATGGCTCGCGTACTGATGCGCTGCGTGAGATACCAGTCATCTCCTCATCACCAATAGCAGATGCTTCTTGCACCTCTGCGGGAGAGGTCGTGTTGCTCGTGATCCAGGCGACAGCACTCTCATAGTCGCTAAGCCATGAATGACGAGCAACTTCGAAGAGATCCGCACGCTTCCGCGGATCAGGCACCAAAATCCTTCTAAGCAAATCGCGTGCGTGTGGGGAAACATATTCCGGGAATGTTAATGTGGTGTTTACAATGTACTTGTAGAGAAGATTTATGTTGTCGCCTTCGGGGTTTGCCGGATCATCGTCGAAAGGCAAATAGCCAGCTAGCATAGCATACTGCAGACAGAATATGTTAGACATAGTTAGACAGATCTAAGACAAATGCAATGATTTAGTGACTTACCAAAATCACACCACAACTCCACACATCAACTTTGCGTCCGGTGTACAGACAGTCGCTTACGACAAGTTCGGGGGCGGCATAGCAAGGGCTACCACAGCTAGTCTGCATCAGATCACCGCGGCGATGGCCATTCGCCTTGACCTGGTCGAGACGACCACGTTTAATGAAGTCACGATCAGCAAGATGCTCCTCTTCGGACTCAGTGAGAGCATCATCTGCATCGAAAGTGTTGGCGAAACCAAAATCAGTGATGATTATGTTCTTATGACGATCAAGCAACAGATTCTCTAGCTTCAAATCACGGTGAACAATTCCTTTCTTATGAAGATAACCAACACCGGATACAAGTTGGGCAAATAGACGCTTGGCGTTGTTATCCTTAAGATATCTATGGCGCAAAATGTAGTCGAACAGCTCACCGCCAGAGGCATACTCGAGGACGATACCAATGCGGCTATCGTCACTAATCATGTCATACAAGCGCACGATATTGTTGTGTTGGAGGCTACGAAGGATGTTATGCTCGCGATGAATCTTGGACAGACGGGCTGGGTTGTTACCAAGGCTTTCCTTCTTGATGATTTTTATAGCAACCTGGAGAGCAAGATTTGTTAGTATGTAAGACAGGAATTTTTAACTCTAGGTTATATATTGGGTTATAAGCATTTACCTGTGTGCTGTTGTTTTGTTTCCAGCCCAAGCGGACTTTTCCGAATTCACCCTCACCAATAACGTTTCCAAGGATGTACTCGTTGAACTTGGTATTTTTCTCGCGCTTGGATGAACTGGCACCATTTCTACCGCCACTGCGGCTACCGCGACGCTGGTCTTCAGCCTGTTCGTCAGGTACTGATGGGCCTGCCTGAGGGGTTGTGGAGCTTTCGCCAGTAAGTTGGTTGGCAGACAAAAGTGGCTCCTGGAGACGCTGTTGGTCGGAGGGGCGGGATGGAGAATACTGTTCGCTGATGCGCTTCGAGGACGACGCGGTCTGTTGTTGATAGCGGGATGAAGGTTGTGACTGAGCCTGTGGCTGTTGTTGGTGACCAGCATAACTGCTGCTGGTACGCGATGGCTGATCTTGTTGTGCTGTTGATCGTCGGTTGCGCGAATGGCTCGGGGGGTCACTAGCAGCTTGGGGATAGCGACTCGCGTCCGATTCGCGGTACAAAGCGGAAGCTGTGGAGGCGTCCATGCCGCTGTGGTTGTTAGACGAACTGCGCGGCGGTGCGACAGGAGCGGCGACAGAACGTCGACTAGGGGACTGGTAATTGTAGTCCGCAGATGCCGCGGAAGAGAGCGTTACGGGGCTCGCAACGGCGGTTCTGGAGGCCATTGAAACGGAACGTATGTGAAGGTACAGAAGCGTTGGCAGCAGATGTTCAGGGCGAGATTGAAATTAACCCCAGAAAATGTGGGATTTGGATTAAATTGTAGGGGACCTGCGTATTTCCTTCCCAGTCCAGGTGGACTGCGTCAGGGCTGCAAATGGAACCAGACTACGGCAATTTGCAGTACTCCAGGGCAGACAGATAACCTGTGCTGTTTGGCTGGAATTATGGGGCAGGTGAAGATGAATAGGGCACCCGTAAGTCAGAAAGGGAAGATAAGAACTCGCGACGATTATAGATACTACTGCACAATATACGGCAGGAAGCTCTGAAGTGGTCTGGCAAAGACAAGTCGAGGCAAGGCTGCGAGAGAATGCGCAAACAATCGCCAATATGTGGGCGGTCGACTGCAGATTCAGAATACCAGACCAAAAAAAAAAGTCGGCAACTAGGACACGGCCTGCGCGAGCGATTGGAAACGTGTTTGAGACTTGAGATGGCGGTCCAGGACAGATCGCAATGGATATGCGCTGATGCAGTGCTAAGGGGATGTCGTCTGCAGACAAAGCGTCGAGGCGATACACTGGATAGTTTAACTCGGGGCTGGTGTGGATTGGATGTGACTCTCTACTAGAGAGGCTGCGAGTCAGTTACTGTACGGTTCGTTTGGCAGAGCAGGGCAGAGAAGCGACCGAGATGCAGAGCGGCAGCAGAGCGATTGCAGGAATGCAGATGGGGGGGGGNGGGGGGGGGGGGGGCAGACAATGTTGCATACCAGAGGGAAGCGATCGCTAAATAGATAGACGCTTATTATCAGATGATAGAATTCACAATCGAGAGATTATGAAGTTCCAGAAACGTTGGCAGCCAGCTAGATGCCACTAAACCGAACAGATCGATAATAGGCTTGGCTTGAGCGTCTAAAGAGGGAATGGTCGCAATGGGTAAGGGGCGTACGACGCGTCCGGCAGAAGGCTGGCAGCGAACGGCGCAGAAGGTGGAATATGCGAGAGATAGCGAGCGTCGAATGAGGAGTAGACAATACTAAAGGAGAAGTAAACAACGATCAAAAGATGCAGGTAGCAAAAGTCGACAAGCGACGGATGAGGATAAATATTGCGTGAGAAAAGAAAACAAAAAAGAAGGTAATTCGGCGATCGATACAGGCCGTCGCAATTAGGATCCTTTTTCCTTAGTCAAAGGAAGGTCAAGCAAATTAAGACGCGCTTCGTTACTTGCTGTCAGAGGCTAGACGACAGCTGGCAGCACGCTGGTTGGCTGGAGAAACGGACTGGACGGACGGACTGGACAGTACAGGCCTACCACTAAACTGACTAGAAGGCCGTTCTTTCTTCGCGATGGTGCAGAAAGATGTTGTCTGCTAGAATAAGAGCAAAGGAGAAAAAAAGGTAAAAAAAAAAAAAAGAAAAGAAAGGAAGAGAGAAGGAAGAAAGAAAAGGAAGAGAAGGGGGACGAACGGTGCATGGACGGAGGGACCGCAGCGGCCAGGCCAAGCATATGAAGGAGCGGCAGTTCCAAGATACAGAGGTACGTACATACAGAGGTTCCAGCATTGCAACCAAGCAGCCGCCTGCAATAAAAGCAACAGTCACAAGTAAGGTGAGCAAGGGCAGTCTCCGTAGCATACAACTAACAGACAATTGCAGCCATACTCTTCCAGGTACAAACTGACTTTGTGGGCTTGTCAGTGGGCTGGGCTTAAGGCTTGGACTGGCTGGCTGAATCTATAAAATGCCCGCCCACGGAAAGCTAAACAGAGCGAGCGCAATTCAGGAAATAGCAAGGAGCAGCTATACTAGTACCAAAAATGAGAAATTAAGATGACGGTTATGGGATTGGGATCGCATTTAGTTGCTACGACCAAGCTGCCCAATCCCCAGCAAGCATCAATCCAGTAATCAATAAGCTACGAGTAGCCAACCAACGAATGAATTCAGCTTCCACCAAGTACAGCGCAAGTACCCCAGTGCGGAGAGTGACACTATGTAATGTACCTTTGGCCCGGCCGTACGCGCGAGCTCTACGCGTAGAGGCACAACGGAGGTACGAGGTGCAACCCTGAAATGCAGGTACTGATACCTCGCAGCCACCCCTTGACGCAAGTTCTTTAGTGCTGTCAGTCTTAGTCTAGGTGGCTATTTAGATTGACTCAACTTGCTTGGTCCTCGTTTGGGTCTTCGTTTTGATCTGGTGCGCCCCGGACCAAGCTCATTCTGATACTAGACCGCAGAGAAGGCTAAGTCGTCTTGCTACATAGTAGTTACTAGCAGAACACATACTTTACAGTATATGATTTAGTAGGGAGTTCCGAAGCCAGTCTGGGCTAAAGAAACCGGCCATGGAAGCGCATCATGCGATGCAGACACTTGATGCAATGCAGCCCCCTCGACTACCTGCATTCTGGAAATAATGCCAGCAGTAACAGCAACAATATCAATAGTGGCCGCCTGTCTGTAACCCATTGGGGCCCAGGTGTCCCTGCCCTGCTCTTGCCCTTGCCTTGTCCTGCTCTGCTCTACTAGCTAGTCGCTGTTACTAGAAAATCAGCATGATTTGCGCCAACGCGTCGACTTTTAGAAGCTCACGGCCCTATTGTCGATGGCGGGCATCCAGACGTAAACCCTCAGGAGGGGCGGGGCAGGGCAGGGCAGGGCAGGGCAGGGCAGGCAGGATAGGCATTATAAACACAGCACGGCATTTTTTTTTTGTGCTAACATGCCATCTATCCAGCCTTTTTCTTGCTTGAGGTTGCAGCTCAGAGCATAAAATAAACCCTACTTAAGAGACAAAAGGCGTTGCATGGAGTGTGAAGCTCAAGCCAGGTGGCAGTACAGCCAGTTCAATCATTGGTGGCAAGGTGCAACCAAGACAGAAGAAGCCTTGACATACTGAAAAATGAACTTAACCCTATTAAAAACAGGCTTGATCCGAACACACGAATGCGTTTGTTTTTGCTTGTGCTGTCAGTCTACTTGGCACAGGCAAGCTTATATGAAATGAAACATCAACATATCACCTTTCTTCAATTCAAGATTCTTCGAGTTCTGGCTTTTATTCATTCTTATGATATGACAGACAAGTAACACTGACTCCCTCGATAGGGCAACTATTTGTGCTCATGACTTGCACACTGAGGAGGAACTTAATGTCTAGCTACAGAACACACTGGCTAGCCTTCCATTCCAGTGATGTAACTATTATATGTCGTCAGATCTTCGCGAAAGATATGCGGTTCGTAACTAGCCCTTTCATCTCGTCCCATCCCAGCCCTTGATATTGACATTAGTGGCGGCTTAATAAGGGACCCAGGGAAAGTATATCCCTTTTTAGTATGGTTTCACACTGCATATGTGCGCTATTTGCTAACAGCACCGTCATCATAAGTCATCATTGGCATTACGATAATGCATTGCGGAAAAGGCTGAAAATTGGTCTCTCCTGTTCGTACAGGCTGACCCTTATCTTACCCTATGGAAGAAGGAATAGTATCTATGGCTGGCCATTTAAATTATCTCATGCCCTTTCTATAATATATCAATACTGTAATTCAGTTGCACTTCAACAGTACCCGCTTTTGATTCGGACTGATCCACTGAAGTTATAGGAACAAAACTCCTTAGAAGGCCGCTAGAACCAGCCTAACCGACGTCACCGCAAAGCACTAACGATTTCATGGTAATAAGAAGCCCTAATACAAAAATATCTCACTTATAAATTAAACCACAAAAAAAACCCCACTGATTTTAACACCATACACAAATAAGTTTTAGCACATGTCCTTTAAGCTATAATCGCATCGACGAAGCATCCTTAATCCAGAGTAGGCGAACGAACAGACGAGATTGTCGACATATCTGTAACCCGAATTCCGTCCCTAGTTCACAGTTCCGCCTGTGACGATTATCTGCAAATCCTACAGAGAGCATAAAAACAATCACTACAGCAATAAGACACGTCTTTCTAGAAGCTCGATAATATATACATATCTTGATACGGAAATGCGACGAAAAACTCGGTGACAAACATACAAATGCGTCCGAACAGGTTGATACTCTCTAAATCTGAGCCAGATTCAAGGACTAAACCTCTATATAAACGTTTTGACGTTCAGCTGTTTGAAATTATCAGTGATGCGATTGCGTGCACAAACACACGCAGCTAACTTGCGTAAAAGGCTTAAGAAAGGGGGGGGGGGGGCCCGACCTATCCAGACTGGGATCCTGGCATTTAGTTGTATCACCCTGGTTTAAATTCTAGCTAAGGGGCATATCCTTTCTCTGGTTTTAGTTGATGTCACTAAACTTGATACTTTTTTTTTGATTTTCATTCGTCTCGCGCTGTGCTTCTTTTTATTATTCTTTTTCTCTTCCATCCCAAGAGCAGGAGTCAAAGGAAGCCTCAAAAAGGCCCTATATCTGATAGTCAGTTTTACATATACAAAACAGTGTTAAAATTCAGTCTTGATGCAAATTTGTATAATCTCAACTGTTAAAGAGAGAAGAAGATGATTAGTCGGATGAACAGGAGCCTTTCGGTGGCTCTGTCGCCGCTCTTTCTTCAATGCTTCGCCTTCGCCACGAACCTTTAGTAGACAGCCAAAAAGAAGGTTGGCTCTGATCAGACTGTTGCGCTTCAGCCAGCTGGTGACCTTATATTCCCTTCGCCTCCATACATCTTGAAGCAAGCGTCTGCGGGGAAAAAAAAAAAAAGGCCATATTGATTACACATGTTTGCTGTAAATAGTATTGGCCAGCCGTAACCATTATGCTTCGCCACAAAATCGAATCAACGAGTGCCACAACAGTAACCATCAACATGAGCAAGAGAAAAAGAGAAGGCGCTGGCTTGCTCTTTGTAAGGTTCTGCGGGCTTTTATCCTCCCTGCCTGCGCCCGGGTACGCTGCTGCTATGTATAAAATGCAAGACGTGAATGAAGCTACATTATATAAGCATGGTTACATAACAACAGATTACTTGAAGTGGAGGATCATCTAGCAAGCCACTTTTTGCATTTTTCACTTTCTGTTTACCTTGATTTGTGTTATCTGGCTGTTATTGCTATAGTTCTAATATTAAACATTCACCTCAGTCATACATGCACATGTCAACAAGAAGCATTAAAGCCCGGAGATGAACTGCCCCTCCTACCTCCTACCTGGGCCGTCGAGAACTAGAGGAATATGTGGTCCGGACCCTTTCTATCCCCGTTCTCCATTCCCTCTCGGAACTTCCACTTTACAGATGCTATATAGTTATAGTAAGGGATGAACCATAGTTTCATAACTTCTACTGCGACATTTTCTAATTGATGGGTTTTTCTTTTCCACGTTGGCAGCCTTTCCGTGTGCCTCGAAGTCGGTTCTTTGCTATCTCCTTATACTACGTATATTATATATACAGTTTGAGAGAGATTGTACTATGTATAGCCTAGCCGGTATTTAGGCTAATGGATCAGCTACTGTTCATCACTATCAGATATAATGCGGCACATACTGTTTATAATTAGAATCAAAATGGCATTAAGCCGGATGTGATTCATGACCTGGATGCATCATCATCTTTGAGAAGGAACATCAAATCTCAGCAGCGCCTTCGCTTCCGATGAAGTCATTGTTGACATAAGGTGGTTGATTCGGATAAACTTGGCGTCTGAGTAAGAGGAGAAACTTTGTTATTGAATTTTTTGTTCAATAAATAGTATCTGTCTATATATCATATGACGTCCATCTTTCCTCTGTTTCTTCCACTCTATTATTGTCGAGGCCTATAATGCACATAGTCAGGATAGAAACCATCTGGATTGTGGTAATAGCGCTACTTATAGTGGCTTGAGCTTTGCTGATCGTTTTAGCACGAACTAAACTACTTTGTTCAACCCATATCTCTCCTCAACTTGCCCTTTCAACAGCCAAAAGCAGAGTTCTTTTTCCCATAGGCCCCCTAATTTTCATGAGCTAGTATATAGTAGTACTTGTACCAGGTAGTGCCGTAACCCAAAAAAACTATGTAGCTAAGCAAGAAGGGATCTCGAACGCTACTATAAAGCCTATAATATTAGAGTAAACTACTAATGTTGTATGCATCTCAGCCTTTATTCAGCGTCTTGGGTAAACGAGGTTAATATTGTTTTCTCTTTCTGTTGTTGAAGTCGAAGTCGCTAGGTGAGAGGGCCGATTGCAACTCTACCAAAGCCATCCACTAGGCTGAATAGGATTTTTGGTGTCTTGACCCTGCACCCTGACATCCCTTTCATATGTTCATGGCGTTTCCATGCTTCCCTATCCTGCTCAGCCAAGATAGTAGAAATCGTTAGTGCATGTACTTTATAGTCTTTAGTGAGTTGAAAATAAGAAACTGCCGCCACATGCACGGTGATTAGTTCAAGGCATTGCTCAATGTAAGATTACTTGACTTAGTGGAAGCTCGTACCGCACATACTAGTACTATATATCTTGGATCATCTTTACTTATTGATTGACCTGATAAGAATATGATCTGTGACTTAGCTATGACCTATTATGCATAAACTCTTGTTTACATATGTTCTATGTCTGTTCATCCAACTTTGCATAACAGCATTAGCGGAATCATCCACCATGTTTCTCCTCCCTCATAGCCCAGGATGCTAGCAAACTCATCATGCCGAAATCTTCCAACATCTCAATGTGACTGATTTTCCTTTATTGAAACCTCATAACAGCTATACTCCGTAACTGCATGTGTATGTATTCATCTGCTATTTCTAGTTTATGCACTGTTGCTCTGGCATGTGGCGGAATTTTCCTCCCCTTCGAGATATCAAATCATTGTTACTATCACGAAGGCTGAAGCTTAGGAACGATGACCAATCGCGCTCTTGCTCGTGTTTATTCGCTTACGGCAATGCCTTTTCTTCAATATATGCTAATTCTGTCTTGTGGCGCTTTTTATTTTCTCCTTCTCTTCCGTTCCCGCCCCTTCTTCCGGAGGAGTTTGTCTGATGTTTCCGGTACAAATCCATTTTCAATATTCGCTCTTCCATCGTTACATCGAAATTGATAGCTTTCTAAAATGGAGATAGTAGTATTCAGATTCTCATGCTGTTCTGTAATATTGCAAATAACGATCTACAATCTACAAAAAGAAAAAAAAAAAAAGGTACTACAACAAACAGCTACGAAAGGCTGTAACTTTAAGAACGTAAAAAGGTGATGAGGTTTTTACTGGCGCCCTTTTGGCATATTAACGAAAAGGAAATCCGGCCATGCATAAAGACATTATGTGAGCGCTCGGCTATTGGCAGATCACGAAACGTTCAAGCTAGTGGTTTATGCATTGTCTTTGGGGTTGCGATGTAGACCCTCAGTAAATTTCGAAGCATCATTTTGTCTTGTGACATTTCCGGCGTCCGTCTCTAGATGATCACATTCAATACCAGACTTCATCTCGTTTTGGTATCACCCAATGTATTGGCATAATGAATTCATCTGCTATATGCAGTTTGGGATGAAGAGACAATTTCTCTTAGATATCAATACAAAAGGCTTACTGTTATCTGGCTCAGTACGCAAACTGATAACCGTTCACACTGTGATTCATCAAATTCCCCTTAATAGACCAACTGTCCCATAGGCCGTAAACCCTTTAACTAGGGGCCAATCAACAATGCTGGCTGGCCACTGTCAAAAAATTGGTACGGCAATTGTCCAACTTTATACAATGAATTATCAAAGCATGTCTGTCCCGTGTCCTAAGATCAAAGGGTAGTTTCGGGGATGGGAAGAACCAAAGTTTGTAGTAAACTTGTATCTTCTGACAAGTTGAGGTTTTGTGCTAGGCTAAGACAACGGTTAAAAACAGCTTCCATTGCTGAATCTTTCTCATTCTTCTGCATTCTTTTCGTTGACCCTCGTCCATATTAATTTAATGTACGCTAGGTCTTGCAGCAACAGCACAAATACCCATAATTTGTATATTTTCAACTTGATCAAGTGTTTAGCTAATCGATGCCACTTTATACGCTGTATATGTAATGCTTTGTACATAGTATGTCGTGACTAGATTGTAGATGATGTGCGGATACATTCAACAATATAATTCTGTTGGTGATACTGGTGAAGAGCCCAAAATCTTTGAAATGGCAGGAAAATTGAATATCAAGATATGGAGATAACTTCTAAACTACATGACGCATGGACCGACTCTGAAGCAACGATCTGATATACATCAAGAAGGCCCTAGAGAAGACCCTTATGGTAAATCATGTTATGTACTAGTACTGCATGAGGGATGAACTTATCACGACACTGGTTCTTAATCGCCTTTTGTAGAACAATGGAATCTTGTTAGACAGGAGGGTTTAAATAGCTCAGTATAAAACTCTAAGGAATATCGACACCGTTAGTAGCTGGGTCCCAGTGAAAAGCATGCGTTGGATAGGCAGTAAACTAAGAACGGTCGCTGTGCTCGTGCCGAGGACTGTATCTGCTGCACTGCTTCTCGTTTCATCTGGAAATTCATGGCTACAACAATGACTGTACTTGGAAGGTCTACATAGCTTAAACCGGCTAGAAGGCGACACTCATGTTGATCTTTTGATTTGTTCAGATATGTACCTTAAGCATCTTGAAACTTCAGGTGCCACTGCATGCCAACAGAGCACAAAAAACCCCTCGTGTTTGTGTGGCCAACCGAGAATGCTGCGGTACAAATATGCTATATGTCTGACTTTGAAGTCAGAGCATTCTGTGTTAAGCAATATTAAGGACTAAAGCGCGCTAATGGATCTCTGAGATGAGCGTTTGTTCTATACTGTAATTCTGATGCTTCAGGTGCTTTGATTCCCACTTCTTGATAAACATCTAGTTTAAATTTCTGAATGGAGGCATATATGTCGTTTTTTGATACTTGAAACCCTTTGACATAGATATATAGAGCATATCGATTCAGATCCGATCAAAACATATAGGTTATCTTTGAGCTTATTAGCGCGCTAATATGTTTGTGTAAATACGTATTGAGTGCTATCGCATGTATATATATATATATATATATGGTGTAACGTATATGTTTGTAACCAAGTAAGATTTATATCTTTATGGATATGTCGAAGTGATCTAGAGCAAGAGCCACGATCGAGACAACGCCGGTATAGCCAACTAAGATGGCCATAGCCAGTCCATGAGACGCCTCCAACGTTGGGAGAGTCATGTTGACAAGACCGGTAAGTAGATTGGCAAGCAGGAAGATAGCTAGACCGTTCCGATTAATGGCTCTATATAGTTTGCTCGTGGAGGCATCGTGTATTTCCTTCTCTATGCGCTTGTCACTGGCTGGAATGTTATGGGCAAGAGGAAAGAAAAGGGTTTCCACGAGACAGCAGGCCATGATCTGGGAAGTATTAAAAGCGGCAACCCACAGAACATAGGGCAAGTTAGCCATTCGACGAGAGACTGTGATAGCGAAGCCGTGGTAGTTGGATGTAATAATGTATAGAGCGGTCCAGATAGCAGACCAGACAAACATGGTCAAAATCAACGAGTTGCGCTGCTTGGCAGGCGTTGATGGGCTGCGTAGAGTTAAGTTCCGCGGCAGCACCCACATTCCCATATCTTGGCCAGCTAAGAAGATAGATAGATAACCTAAGAACGAGAATATGCCTTCGCGATTCTTGGAGAAGAAGCTGACGCGGTCAGCTATGATGATGTAAGTTTGCAAGTCCGTATTGCTGAGGGCTACTTGATAGCCTACAGAGATGAGGATAGCCTGAACAGCAAACGAAGGTATAATCTTGAACAATGATGTGCTTGCAGCAACAAACGGCGGCAGAAAGCCGAGCGTGAAAAAAAAGTTCCAGTGAACACCATACTCAGTAGTGTGTTCAGCATACTCTAAGCCTTTGACACTAAGCATACGGATGACACCCAGGACCAGAAGCGGCAGTGAATGCTTTAAAGAAGCTAGAACTCGCGTGACTACACTAGCAGCCTGTTTGCCTAAAGACCGCTCTTTGAGCAGCGGTCGGGCACCCACGACGCCAGCTGAGAAGACAAAGGAACCAACGCCAAGATCCATCAGAGAGGTGCCCCAAGTCTCGACTTTGGCAAAACGACGAGGGAAGATGGGGAAGTCAACGGCAAGTATAGCAATGATAGTCATGACCATCATCGAGCCACGGTACATGGTCAGAAAAGGCTTGATACCTAGACCATGGGGATCTGCTTTAATTGAGGCATTGTCCTTGACGCTGGCCTTTTTCAAGATAGCGGCAGGTGGTCGGCGCTGACGTTGACGAGAAGTGGCAGATTCAGGAACAACCAGAAGGACAACGATAGGAATGAGGATAGCCAGATTAAGAAGAATCGACTGGTTGGCGTAGAGCGTCATTGATAGAAGCAATGTTCCAATATTGATCATGTAGTCTGCAAGCGCAGGAATGACACCATATGGCTCAAAGAAAGCCTGACGGGACTGGAGAACAGCCCATAGAGACGCAGAGAGCTAGCTCAGCCATCAAAGTTAGTATAGAGATCAAGTAGTTGGATCCAATGGATATCACCCAGAATTAGTCATGTTGAGTGCGAGAGACAGCATAGAAAGATTGAAAACCCCATGAAATGATGTCTCACGAGATCAGAGCCTATTTAAACTAGTTCGGGCTTAGAAGCTTGGTCTTACATGCCGTCAACTCCCAGGTCGTCGCAAGTGACATGGAGAAGTACCGTTAGAAGAATCCCCCCCCCCCCCACACACACACACAAATGTATATATATACATATACTTACAGGCGAGGCTAGCGTAACCATGTTGATGTCACCGATAGAGCTGCCAGTCAGATTCGATACGAAGCTCTCTTTGAGCAGCTTGTAGTTCAGTCGCTTTGCTGCTTCTTTGGCTGCGGCTTCATAGGCAGCTGCCTCGGCCTCATCGGCAAACTGGGCTGCATCTGGTATACCTCCTGGTGATGACATACTGACCGTAAGGCTCGAATAGTCGTATGACGAGGAGTGGAAGAAATCAAAGAAATGAAGATCCCAAAGGTAAGCTCACACCATATAGATGACAGACTGTATGTAAATAATGGCTGTGATGAAGATAGCGACGTGTTGTTGTTGAAGCTTGTGCTTCCTCTTATTTTACTGGTTGTTAGAGAGCTCTTAGAGCTGTCTTCAAATAACTAAACACTTTGGCCAATCGGGATTGGATGACCTGACCAAGCTTAATCTTATCAAGCGCCACAACGGGTTGCGCCACATGTATATATCTTTGGCTAAGCCTCGCTCTAACCTAATTTGTCAACTTCGATCGACTCATACTGAACATCAAATATTTTTTTACTAGCTTGGCGAGAAGAGATGAAATGAAGCCTTCAAAAGGCGAACAAAGGAAATATGCATCGCAGTGAATTTTAACGGAATCTCGTCACATCCCACCTCGCCCGGATTCCTCTTCTTTTCTATTTCTCCTCTGGGATAGCGTGCTCCCCATAATGCCGATCGTCTCCGGCGGCCTGGTTCTTAGCGAACTTTAGCTGGATGCTGCCTCTTTCGTTTATATCTCGTGATTCCAGATGGTGGCATGTGAATATTGACAGGCGAACTGTTAGCTTTGACACAGGTATGTATAACGTGAAAGAAGGCTCTTATGTCCAGATGTACTATCGTAGCTTGAGGGCATGTGCTTTGGGCGTAATATTCGTTTAGTTACTTCGCTACACTCTCGTATGTAAATACCGGGCTCGGCCTCGGTTTTCATATAGATAGGATAAGAAAGAGAAAGAGAAAGAGAAATTTGAATGTTTGCCATTCAAAGGCGACTTGACACCAGCTACTGCTAGCAGGAGACTAGTGTAATATTTAGCTCTTACAAGATAGAATGGTCAGATGTGGGCTATACATAAGTTCGCCGACCAGCCTGGCGACATATCCCGTGCTATCTCATAATCAGAACTGCCTGCTTGATGTGGCGGGGACTTTGTTGTAGTGGACAAAGAAACGCCTGTAACCGAGCCGTCATAGTAGTTGTAGCTTACTTACTCAAATTTCTGCATAGCGCGTAGACGCCAGATGACCAGCGGCTAATGAACACGGCATTTAGTTGTGTATCAATTTGCAAGCTTTCTTTGAAGTAGTACTACTTGATTATTGTTCATTGAAATTTTTATTTGCATGATATAGAGTGGCGCCTTAAGGGCAAAACTCCGTCAAGGTGGCATTGATACTTGCCTTGGATCTAGCACTTGCTGGAGCTAGCGGAAGTAGAATCCCGTGCTTTGGTGCATTCAAATTCTTGGAGAATTGTTTGCACGGCACGCAGTCTGGTGGCAACTCGCGACATCCGGTATTTTTCATTTTATAGACTGTATGCCTATTTCTCTTGGTAACCGCGGCTTTCCTTTGTTCGACATTCTGCTCTATTTCTGGCCCAGACCGCCTCAAGCATATGATGCTTTAACCAAGTTTCTTTCGTCTTTTCCAAAGACTAGCGTCTAAACCGAGGTCTAGTCAAACGCAACGCCAGAGAGATCAGTCGTCCTGCCTATATGCATTTGATCTTCAGTTTCTCATATGTAAGGCAATGTCGTATAATATACTGCGGCCTTATTATATCGCACGCAGAGTTCCATCTGTTGCGTCTCAGATTTCTTTGCCACAAAGTGATTGCCGTAATCTTAGAGTTATAGTCATATATCACTAATATCATTTTCTTTGATAGCTATGCCTTGTACAAATATTCACTTACTAAGCGTATAGGAGGAAGGTATAAGGCAAATAACGAACAGCAAACTGTGCACATGCGCCGATCCAAGAAGCTCTATGGACAATCCGCTTCAAAGACTCCAAACTAGCCTGGACGGCTTCTGCGCGAACTTAGGCTGAAGCTAAAGCTCAAGCTAGATGGCTGGCTGGCAAGTCTCACTTGATGATTGTCTGTATTCGCGTTAGTTCCGCCCCAACAGTAAGGATACGCTAATGTCTTGACAAAGAACAAAAGAACATGGACTGCGCTATTTTTGACTCCTTTCCTACTTGGTCTCTCGCCTCTATTCTAACGGCCGCAACGAAGCTACGGGCTGCTGCTATCTTGCTCTTCCTACTGCCATATTTCGCCACGTGCTAAATTATCCGAGACGTTGGACACTATACCGAATGAAGGAGCAGTGTCCATCCGCCCTTTGGACCTAGCGATGTCTGTCTGTTTGTTTATTTTTTGATAGCTTCGCTTCTCTTTCACTAAGATATGGCGTAGTTAGAGCAAGGAAAACTTAGGCTAACTGACTGCTTTTAGAAGAAGCAGCGGGTTGAACATTTTATATATTAGGCCCGCCGTGTCCTGCTGTATTTGACTCCATGTTCTTGTGACTTAATCATTTCTTGTACATATCTATACAGATACATACTTTGTTCTTAAGGACGATGACACAAGCCAGATCATCATACCGGACACGGTCCGTAACCAAGTCATATCCCAAAGCTGCCATACCGTCTAAGGCACCACCCATGAAATATATGCCGCAAACAAGGCCCCATCCGCCCTCACAGCCACAAGTCTCGCACCGAAACATGGGCCGCCGTACTTCTATCTCCCGCCCTCTTCCACCGCCCGGCACACCTTGCCGACCCTCTCTGCAGGTCAAGACAAGTATCACCCGCACCGTCCTCCCCAACCCCCACTGCATATCCAGTGGAATCTCCAAGCGTCCTGTGCCGGCGCGTCTCGTCATCCATTCGCACCAATCGCCTGTTCAAGCTGGCTCGTATTCTACCGCTATCCTGTCCCATCCGTTGCGCCACGTGCTTCCGTCGCCCACAACCCAGCAGTCTATGCATGACAACATCTGGCGGCTGCAGGAGCGGCTCCGCGAGATGGGCCATGCATATCTGTACGGCGACACCGTGACGGCCGATCTGCACGTCACTGCTGTGCCGCTAGATTCTATCCCCCCCGCTACGCCATCTGGTGAGCATAGCGCTCCGACGCCTACCGCTGCCTCGTTCCTGAAGTTAATGCCGCCCACTGTCGGCATACAGGCACGCATCTATCCAGCCAACGGCGCAGCGCCCAAAGTTGTACGCCGCGAGTTTCGCCTGACCGAGGCGCGTTCGACAATTCCTGACGCACGCCGACTGCCGGCCTGCAACGCAGAAAGCCCACGGACGTGCCTGGACGGTTCCACGACGCGCAAGACGCTGTTGGAGCTAGGCATTAGCAGCCCGATCGTCCCCTGCAGGGCCTTCCCTGGAAGTATGAAGTCACCGACTGCGTTTCGCGCACCACTAGCAAATATCAGAGCTTCGTCGCCAGGCTACAGAAGCAACTTGAAATCAGAGGATGTAGACGTCCCGATATCGCCATTTCCGGCAAAGCCGTTGATTGGGTTTGAGCGGCGCAAGTCGCTTTCATCCCTTCAGGTGGTTGAAGTTAGCACGCCAATTGCCGCGCGGGATCGGTCACATTTCCCCACTGAGTACGCAAGCCGCGGAACTCCTATGCGTATGTTCCTTTCTTTGTACCCCTTTATCATGATATATGATAGTATATAGTTTGGATCATCCATGTAACTGTTTACGCTAATATATATTCTCTACAATCTAGATCTTGAGTATGCTCGCGCCTACCTTCCTGTCCTTGCTGCTCTTATGCTCTCTGGTCATGTCTCCGAGAGGGACAGAATTGAGATCTGTCTTCCTTTCCCCGAGGCATGGGAAGATACTGTTGCCCATGTTTACACCGGTCGACCCAGCATAAACAGTAAGATCTGTGCGAACGCCCGGTATCTTGGCGGCAAACTCTAAGGAAAATGGTTGATGTTAATAGAATATAACATTCATCCTCAAATACATCGTCAACTCTCTTGAAACAAAAAAACAAAGAATAAAAAAACAAAGAATAAAAAAAAAACTCAAATTTCTCTTCAGGGCCATCTTTTGCCCTTTTTCAATGGTTATCTCGCGCTTGTAATAAAGGCTATCTTTGACAGTACGGCTTACTAACATTTGGTAACCTTTTTTTTTGAATGCAAATACTTAGTCAACAAATATAACTTTTTTCCAATCGGATTTATAATAGTGTGTGTTATTGTTGCTGGATATTTTTCGAACAATGTACGTTCCCGAACGCCCAGAAAAATAGTGTGCTTTTGGTTGTCTGATTCTCATTCTTTAAGAGTTAGCTCGGTCAAGGGACAACTTGAACACTGATGGCTTATCTATAGGCTGGAATGAAATCTCATGATTGAAACCGGCCTTATCTCTTTTTGTGTCCTTAATTCTAGCTAGAAGTAATTAGACTCATACATGAGCCTGAGAAGTACATGTTCACGTCATATACACATGTATTAGAAATTTGTTGAAATATTTATATATATATTTGATACCAGCTATGAGAAGCAACACCATACCAATTATTTATTGTTGTAATAACTATACACAGTTGCTTCGTCGTACACTCAGATAAAGTAAAAGTAGGTTTAACTTCTAATAAGGCACAGTGCTAGCTAAAAGGAACTCCCAGCCTCATTCATTAAGAAATAGATACTCTCTTTTATGTCTCGCCCTAGTTAAAACAAGAGTAGGACTTGGGACACAATGAAAGAAAAACAGTCAAAATAAGTTGCCCTTTGACTATGTAGAGAGGATGGCAGTATATAAGAGAATACTAACAGAAACAAAACCAAGGATTACAGCCTACTCTTCCCCTTATAAGAACAAGAAAGTTAAGCAGAATTGGG
This sequence comes from Endoconidiophora laricicola, assembly GCA_001640655.1. Lineage (NCBI taxonomy): Eukaryota > Fungi > Ascomycota > Sordariomycetes > Microascales > Ceratocystidaceae > Endoconidiophora > Endoconidiophora laricicola. The sequence goes on along the minus strand of LXGT01000113.1, from coordinate 43,068 downwards.
ACTCTGCACCTTCAGCCTTGCCAACTTCCTTTCGAGCTTCCAGCGACATACAAGACGTGGTTGAGCTAGAAGAGGGCTAAAAGGGTCTTCCCCCCCAAAAGTAACCGATGATCATCTACCCCAAGCTCATGTTCTCTTTCACTCACCTTATCTCACTGCCTCAAAGCCTGTCTCCAGGGTTGTATACCCTAATTACATGGGTACCTGTCGCAGGCACCACAGTAAAGCCCTTTATAAAAAAGGGCGGAAGAAAGAAGAGGCCAAAAGGCTCCGCAACAACGGAATCCCAACTCGTGGAGGGAATGAAGAGGCGGGGTTAAGATAAAGGAGAGAGAAAGATGACGCAAGATCTGGATAGATAGATGTTTAGGAGGTAAGACTAACCAGAATATAATGGTATTCGAGAAGATTTTCTTGTACAGTCGAAAGAGCGACTTCAGCAATGACAGGAACAGAGAGAGAAAGAATAGCCTTTCTCAATTCTTTTGTTTGGACGGTGGGCAACCAGAAATAAACCCGTCCGAAGATGCGCGGAGCTATTCATGAGACTCCGTCCCAAAAAAAAATACAAAAACCCTTCCCAAAAAAGCAATAATACCCCCAAAAAAAACATATATGCCAGATAAAACCCCAGATAACTCCAGCTAGTATGAACGGTTGAAATGAAGGGGGCAGGTAGGCCTTTCAGGAAACCCACCCCTTTCGACACAACAACTAAACCAAACCCAGCCTCCCATAGACAGAGAAGGAAAGAATATGGTATGATAGTTGATGTGTTGGGTTTCCGAGTAACAGAGATAAAACGCAATATAAGAGGACGCCGGTTTAGTGTAAAGAGAAAGTAGCAGTGAATGTTAATTGCCCGCTAATTTGTAAATAAATAAAAATTGAAGAATGCATGATGTCAAACTGATGAGGTGAAAGGAAACGAACGGATAAGGACAAAGAAATAACCATGCTACTCCAGGAATATGCAACAATACGCCTGACCCTGTTAAAGGGAGGACGAAAAAAAAAAAAATCAGACGCTAAGATCATGAGAAAAAGAGCCAGCAGGATAATGAAGATGGGCTCCGGAGTAAAGAACGATGGTCATGATAAGAACAAAGAAGTCCACGCGATGACTGCAGAGTTGCTGTGATTGATAGCGATAAAAGTTTCATGTCGCTAGGTTGTAGATATGACGTGAGTTAATGGCGAGTAGATGGGCGAGAAGCCGATACTGCTTTATCTTGATCTTATATAAAAGATGGAGGTATGTTCAGCGACGGCCTATCTTAAACAGCTTGGTGCGGATCCAGAGAATAAAGGCGGTCCAAGTCGACTGCGTACGTTTCTTCACCGAGTAGATGCCACCACGCGGTGGCGCATGGACATCAGCACATGCAGACTCGGCGTCATCGGTAGGCTCAGCACCGGTAGTAGTGTTGTTGTAATTGTTTGCAGCAAAGGCCAGGTCAGTAGGCTTCTCGGCATCTGCGCTACCGCTCGTGCTACGGCGCGCCGAAGAAACCAGCTCATAGCTGTTGCGAGCTGAGCCTGTAGCCGACGCGGCCTTCTTGTGCTGGGCCTTTTCAAACTTGACAGCCTCCTTCGTGGCTTCACGCTCGCGCTTTTCTATCTGCGCGCGCGCATACTTTTCTTCCTTGACCCGTTGCTTCTCGTCAAAGTCGCGACGGGCATTACGGATCATCTCCTGCTGGGTGAAGGTGCCAACTTCGGAGCGCGAACGGCGGCGGAAGGTCATATCCAGAGATGAGCGCTTGGGTGTCATGGCTGTTGTGCTGGCGTTGGTTGATGTCCGTAGAATAGGGCCAATGGAGGAAGGCGAATCCAGTGCCGAGGCGATGGGCACCTCGGAGCGGCTGGGTGTTAGAATAGAGTGTGGAATGCGCGTATTATGGTAGGTTAATGGCGTGTGGTCTAGTGACGACCTGGCGTTGATGCCGGAGGTGCCCACGGATGACGAGCGGTAAGCCAGGCCAGACGGATAAAGCTCGTCTTCATGCTCGGCAATGGTGGGCGAATAATCACGCAATGAGGGTGACTTCTCAGGCAGCTGGGTTGGCACGAAGAGTGGTGGTGATGAGGTGCGCGGAGTCTGCTGGAAGGGATGCACGAACGAGCCTGACCGGGTGGTATTAATGCTGGCATGCGATGTGCACGACACACTACGCCCGTGAGCAGAGTAGTGGACGCTTCGCGGCAAAGCAGTGAGTCTAGGTGGATCGGAGTGGTGGTAGGCGTGCTTATGGCTAGCGGTACCAAAGGGCGATTGCGACAGACCGAAGCCGCTAGCATCGAGCGACTCTGCAATGGGCGTATTATAGATTGTTTCTCTGTTGGCGCTAGATGTGGTGATGGCGGCGTATTCTGGCATATCTAAGTTGTTATTGCGAGAAGAGCTGGAGCCCCAGCCATGGGCTTCATAGTGGATCTGGTCCTCCCAGCTGCGGTCCAGGTCGAATGAGCCCTTCTCTGAGTGTGAGGCTCGCTTGATGATCGGCCGTCCGCTTGCACGGCTGCTGCGGTGCCGGTGTATTCTATGGTGGACAGCAGCCATTGTGTGTATGTAAGGATTGGTGTGAAAACAAAGATTTAGGAGAAGAAAGAGGTGGAAGAAGAGACTGTAGGAATAGGAAACGAAGCTGCTTGCGACCAAGTGAAAAAGGCCGTGCTTTTGATAAGAAGCGTATAAGAGAAGACGCAAAGAGCGTGGGCCGGTGCGAAGGGATGATGCCTGCTTTTGTACAAAACTGTGTAAAAGCAACAACGATAAAAGCAGTGGCGGACAGGCTCTTATGAGGTAATGAGGATGTAATTACAACAGCCTGGGTCAATCTTAATGCAGTATCAGGCGGCCACAGCGGGTTGGGATTGTTTGTTTTCTAGGCCAGGTAGCCAACTGGTAGGAAACAGGCTACTATCGTTGTTTATGGCTAGCTCTCAGCGCCAGGTTGACGATCCGGGGTTTGTTTCAACGCCAAGGTGCCGGCGAGGTTTGATCGGCTAGAGAACAGAAGATGACAGGTCTGCAGGATTAAGCAAAGCTCAGACTATGTCTTTATGAAGGTGTTGATGACTAGAAAGCGGGAATGCAGAGTACATATAATATGGTAGTAAGTATTCCGAGGAGGTTGGAGGGTTAAAGGTAGAGGAGGAGGGGGACAAGACGGATAGATATAAAGTGCGCTTGGTGCAGGTAGAAAAACAGCAAAATCGGGAAGCTGGCCAGCCAGGTGTATAGATGGATTCTGGAGGCAGTGAGGTCAGATGTGGCGGCTTTTTTTTTTTTATTGACCCAGGCGCAGTAGAAATAAGAACTACTAGTTATGGTTATTGTTGTTGCTGTTGTTGATGCTGTTAACGTTGCTTTCATGGAGCTGGAGCAAGTCTAACAGAAAGGAAAAACACCAAGATCGACGGCGCTAAAGGTAGTTATAAAATCCGGAATGCAGCTGTTGTGCAAGCATAAAAATGCAGATATCAGTTGGCGGGCGCTGTTGAGAATACGATGCGATATGCAGTAACTGGGAGGAGAACCAGGACGACTGGCTGGATTGTATAAGACTGTTAAAGTTAGATAGGGGGAACTAGAGCGGAAGGAACTGCCCACACTGCGGCGGGCGGTGGAAGGCAAATCAATAAATTTTGCCAATTAATCGCTCCTGTTCTTCATATTCTGCTCTGCGGGGGGGGGGGGGGAGGGTTTATTACTCGTTTGCAGTTTGCAGCACCGCAAACGCTGCAAAAGGAGATGGAGCCTTTTAAATGTATACATTCTTTTGATCTTGAATTAATTTGTTTTTGATTATCATTATTATTATTTTAATACTTTTTGTAGGGGACACACAATACTACAGCGTACGGTTTCTCTACAGCGCACAAAAACCCCGTTAGGCGCACAACGGCCAGTCTTGCAGCACTCTGGGCGTCCTTTCCTGTGCTGTCTTTATTGTTATCTGCTTTTCTTCTTCCTGTCTGTTGAGATCTTCTGCTCGGCTAGCCGGGGGTCGTTTTTGGGCTCCCACATCCTAGTTTTCTTTGTCCCTACGGCCTGCGCGATCTAACAGAACCTGCTGGAGGACCTTTGGCTGAGCAGATGAGCATATCTAGAAAGTGATCTCTTGTAAAAAGCTTTCAAGGCTGGCGAGCGGAGTTTGCGAGATAGTTCGGAGCTTCCAGTGATTCCGTCACCTTGGGGTGTTGTTTGTGTTTCGCTGTTTTGTTCCATTTTACAGGGCGCCTTGGTTGTTTTGCCACTGGAGCTCTCCTCGGAGATCATGTTCTGGAAGCTACGGGGTAGCACGGGCAATAGAGTCCCAAGACCAAGATGGTGCCAAACAGCGCAAAGCTGTGCTGTTATCATCCTGCGGGTTATCGCCATTAATCACCATCATGGTCCATCACCACCGTGGTCTATCACCACAACCGCTGCATCTATCTATAACAAACCCGTCGCCCCCTACTTCAAATCCAACGCAATTAATCAGTCATCAACTAATGCGTCCACCAGCTGTCTTCGAATGCGCCATGGAGCTTCTGCGGAGGCGAGGCGGGAAAGTCACTCACCTGCTACTCAATGCGCTAGCAACTCTTGAATCTCTTTGGTAAACACGCTGTCCAGAAAAGGCTTGCTCCCGAAATGGCACAACTGCTACATTTACACCGTAAAGTGAGGGACAGGGAAGGCCCAGGTCCAGAGGAAAAAGAGGGGGAAACTATCAATTACTCTATGACCAAGGAGCCAGGCCGGGTTCTTTTTGGCTATGTCTGGCTATTTGGACCGGGACCTTTATGACTTTAATTTTTCTGTGCGGTCTGTTTGTCACTGACGAGCGACAAACAGACAGACAAGAGGAAAACATCATCTATCGAATCGCAGCTTTCTGTTAGTCGGTAAGCTTCATTGCGGAGCCTATCAGCAGCTCAAAGTCACGTGTTGGGCGGGACTACCCAACGCCTAACGAAACACGGCCTTCGCACTTTTGTACCAGTAGTCGTGAAAAAAAAATTTAGTACTATGAGGTCAGATCGGAACCGATCCAACGGCTACTGTAGTGAAGATAAGGACAAGATTGAAAGACGGGAAAAATAAAACATGAACATCACCGAGCAGCCCGTGCTGTGTATGCTAACAACTAGCTCACACCACCTTTATTTGCTGATGGTTGCTGCGCTTCGTCGGTTCTGCTAAACCAGTCAGCGGCTCTAGAGTAGCCGCAGCCCGCACCAAATAGGAAACAGTTGTGCTCGCAAACATCACCCGAAGACATGTAAGTTGCGTTATGCACATGCTCCATGTCCATAAATGATGGAGTCTCCTGTCACACCAGGGCGGCATGCGATATTTTCTTGTATTCCGGTCAGTTGCATCGCCGCCTGTGCTTCTTTGGATCCCTTTCGCTTGGCTCTAGTGTGCACATTATGGAGGTGTTAATGGGGGGTTTCTACATCGTGATGACTATTAGTAGTAGAACTTTCTAGGGCTATTGCCACAACGGCCGTGCCGCGGCTTACACCTCTATCGCCAAGACGAGAGGCCTTCTATGGGCTTTTCCTTCTTCTTTATTTATTTCATGTTTTTTACATGTAGCATCGCAAAAGCCTTGCAATGGGACAAGCATAGGCTATGCACAGACAACTTTCAGCTGCACAAACTGCGCCAAATAGTCGAGCCAAGGCATGGAGAAATAGTAGTACCTCCCGCAATAGGACAACAGCTTAGCGAGCTCTGATCACTGGCATTCTTAATTATCTCATAGCTTTTTTAGAAACTCGTTACTCGATCAGATGCTAACTACGACGATTATCTTATAGCTCGGAGCGGCTACAGCTACTTTCTACAGAAGTAACAATAGAGAAACCTTTGGATTCCAACTAAGCCGACTTCCAACGTAGCATCTAAGAAGCACAGTCCGTTCCCATCTTTGGTCATGTTTGCTAAAAACGATTTTTTTTGTTGTTCAACTCATTACTCCATTAGAAGTAAACGATGACGATATATCATGTTTCTACTATACAGCAAGATTTTTTTAATGAAACAGTGCTTCCCTCTGTATCTATCTCGACAATGCAAAATTATGGCTTTTCTAGCTTCCGTTACAGAATGAAGACATAAAATACGGCCATCTGGTTCGTAGTTCAAGTAAAGGATAATAAGATTATTTGATCATCTGGGACATTGTTGTTGGATTTTCCGGTAAGAATTATGCAGTATCTTCATAGTTAGAAACTTAATAAGACTAATGATAAGATTAAAAATTTTAAAAAAAAAAATTCATGCAGCAAAACAGCGAGTCCTGCTACAGACTTGAACAAATGTAGGACATATAACAAGTATTATTAGGGTTAAAGTATTCGTTTGTTAAAGTGCCTGTTTCATGCTCTTTTTACTCTCATTTATCTTTCTCATCTCAAATAACTGCTAGTTGTTTGTTTGCGAGGAGCTAGTTTGTTTAGTTTGTTTTGATTCTTCGTCAAAGCTCCATTAATGCATGAGAGCATCATTATCACCCGCTCTTTGTAGATGACTTCATTCATATTTGAACTTAGTATTGTTAGGGTTAATATTGGTGGCCGACACTTTGACCAAGGGGCAAGAAAAGTCTTCATCGATGATGACATAGTGCTATACATAAATCAGGAATAAATAGAAAATGCCAAAAATTCCCAATTAATGGAAATAAGGTAAAGCCAGCTGTGCGGTGCATACTATACAGAAGGGAAAACGACCTTAGGTTTCTATTATGGGCTATTTAGTCTCTTACACCATTTGCCGTCATGGCTGCCCAGTGGCCGCCGCGACTCTGCCATTGTTGTATTAATTAGTTACTTGACCTGTTCCTTACCTATCTCGCCATTCTTTCTAGAATGCATAATACAGGTTATGCAAAAAGAAGGCCTGACCTCGGAAGGCAACCTCGCCTACCCCCCAAGTTTTGGTCACGTTGCTGCATATAAGAAGAATAATGACACTGTGAACCTGTTGCTTGTACCTCACCGCCTTATGATGAGGCCTTCGGGTATCATTGATAAGTACTGTACATTGCATATTACTTCACCTGTAATACACATAGCGTCGAGGTTACTATCAGGCCTGACTTGACGCACAAAGGCAAGAACAGTATCACGGACAATCCATCAGACATCGCTTTGCATCATGGAATGTCTTTGAAGCTATTGTGGAGGGACGTATGAGAAGATGGGATTCGGCATCGAAAACTGGCTAATGAATATTGAGAGAGAAAAAGCATACCAAATCTGAAAATCTAACAAAAAACCCCCCAAAAACAAGAAAGACACTGTTTTCTATGCGGCTCAAGCCAGCTGTCTATTTCGCTACTGACTAGCTCTTGAAGGCGGATAATACGTAGCAAGAACTCAGCCGCTAGTGCGGCACTAGACTGATTGTTATTTCGAAAGAACATACCAGATAGAAGCACAAAATGGAATAAATAATCTTTCTATTGTCTTTCATTCCATTGATTTCGCTGGACCCGACATATAGTTACTTATGAATACTTGTAGTTTTGTATTTGAGAAGTGACAATAAGAAGCAGAGTATGGAATAATAAGCAATCTGTAACCGTGATAATTTCCTTTCAGGCTTGCCCCCATCTATACCCCCTTAGTACCTTGAGCTTCTAGTAGTCTTTTGAATGTTAAAGGATGAGGCGAGGCTAAACGAGGGCCAAAAACCTGATGTATAGTACTCCAAAAAGAAAAAAACAACGACAGAAGGGATTGACCCCCGTTTGCCCCGCGGATACGTTATTTAATAATTATATATATCTCAATTTTTTTTTTGGCTGCCCAACTTCCACTTTAGATGCCCGCGGAACTTGCAATAAAGCTGCGATACTAGATCCTTGGGGGTCAGGATATACTATGTATTGGTTTCTATGTCTCTGTTGTTGTATATTATATTGCATTACAGGTAGTAGTAGGCAGAGCCTTCAAATTCTATTAGCTTCTACAGGTTCGCAAATAGATATATTGATACAGTCTGCCTATAAGTGATCTCACTCGAATCAGTGGTGTAGCATTGGAGCTTGATTTGCAGCATATATATTAATACTAGAGTTCACAGGACGACAGTCAACGTAGCAAGTAAACAATAACATTCGGTTCACGAGGCAATTGTTGCATGTATGCGCTGTATATATATAGCGACTAGGAATAATATCAATAACTCTGTATGCAAGCCTACGAGTAATCCGGTTTGCCGCTGCCATGTCAAGCGGCAGAGTTGAGATACAATGCTATGCGGAAGGGCGAGCCGAGGTCTCCGAATATGCCGAACTATGGGATGGGCGACAAAAACAAGAGTAATATGAAAATAAGGTCTAAATGGGCTAGGTGTGCACGGATTGCTACTGTGTCTTTTAATCTTGAAAATGGGGCTTGCTGGTATTGGCATTATTCTAACAGTTTCTACTTACTATATGCACATATATATACATATACGTTTGACATCACGAAGAGCTTTTTCTGGTCTATGGAAATTGAAGGATCCACTTTTATATCAAAGAGGGGAAAATATCAAGTCAAAGTGTCAAATGAAAGAGAACCACACTACTGCAATCATGTGTTCTGGAACTGTAGTGAAGCCGCCGTCAAGTTCGGGTTGGACGGAAATTCGATGGAGACACGTTACTTTAGTGCGGCTGCGGACATAAGAGCGGCTTGACTTTTGGTGTTAGTATTTGGAGTGATCTATGTTATCCAAAGACGAGTCAGTGTTATATTGGTTATTACAACCTAGTTAGTAATATCTACGACAACATACGTAGCGTGTCTATCTCTATCTCTTTTCTTCTTTTTCTTTTCTTCTAATTATTCTATGCAAAGCCCTAGACTTAGTACAAAGTGTATAAGATAGAACAAGGGGCCTGGTTCTTACTTTCTTTCTTAAGACGGCCTGAACATACAGCGCAGGGCGCCTGTCATGCCCCCCCCAATCGTTGTCGTCCCATGTTATTACGCAGACAATGCATGAACTGGAATCTCGTTTCCAGAGATGGGCCAAAAAGCTTCTTCTAATTGTTTACTAATTTGTACGAAGTAAATTAGACGAGTCTAACAAATAGTTTAAATCATCAATAAATAAAAGAACAAGGTTGGGCACCAAGTAAGTAAAAATTACAGAATCCATCCACAATGCCCCCTAAACAAATAGAAAAGAAGAGAACAAAAAAGTACTTCAAATGGATAATCTTGGAATAACAACATCTGGACCCTAAGTGCCCCTTGTTTATTTCCCCTCTCACGGGGAATTTTTCAATAAGTCGGTCTTAAAGAGATTAGTAATAGCGGCCGATACCTGCCACTAATCATCAATATGATAAGAGAACATGGCGGCCGTTCCTGTTGAAAGACCGGTGACAGCTTCAGGGACACGAAGGGCCGATGCCAAAGCTCGTGCTTTATGCCCTTTGTTCTGCCCCGGGTCTAACAAAGAGAGGTAAGAATTATGAAATAGAACCTACGTTCATTAACCATCTCATTTGTTCGATCTTTTAACTGAACTACTCTTCTGTACACAAGGATGCATAGAATAGGATGTAAGAAGGGGCTGGGCTGGAACGATGATCCTTCCCACAGAAGGTTCTGAACCGGCATATATTATTTTCAGGTTCTTTTTATATTACTATAATAGTAAGTACTATCAGTGTTGATAATTATGCCAATAACAACTGATAGCAGTATAAATCTACCCCAAAAAAACCGACCATTCTGAAAATATATATATATATATATAAATAAATAAAAGGCAAAACGTGTTGGATGCTTTGGTACTGTTACCACCTAAGCTATTACTGCGAAAACTAGACGATAGCACATAATTTTGGCTTGATAGTCAGCCAGGTCTGCTTCCCCCAAGGTACGAGGTCTTCGTCGATCCCGGGTAGAGATCGTCCGCTAGACTAGAGCTTGTGAAATCGAGCTCCCAGCTAGAACCAAAGTACGTAGTATTAGCAGAAAACGCCACTAGAAAGATTGTCAAGGAGCTGTGCCCTTTTGTTCTTCTTTCTTCCTTCTTGTTTCCCACTGGAATTGATATGTGCCCCTGGTCAAGGAACCTCTTCCCCCTCTCTATTATCATCCCTCGCCGGCCTAGGCTCATCCCCGCCATTGTTAAATCTTACTTACCCTGGCCGGCCATGATCGCTTGACCGCCTTGTTCAGAGTTTATGTTCATGCCATTCCAGAAGAAGAACTCTCTTCCGTCCAGATTATCTGGTTGTTGCTATTCCTACTAAGAGAGGAAGTGGTGGTCTAAATGGGCTTACATGTCCTTCATGCATAATGCTTCCCTAGCAGCAAGATCTAGTTGGGTGCTAGTGGTGTGCTTATTCCTCCTTTGTCACCAGTGCCCTATTATACTTATGATTATTCTGATATTGCAGCAGCGGTTCCATGAGTTTTGTTTCCCCTGCATGACCTGGCCAGCTTCAGAGTGGTTTATCCCGACAGTCCTGGCCTGTCCGCCCGGAGCGACGTTCAATTTCTTTTTCTTTTACTTATTGTTGCCGTGATTTTCTCAAAGATGCTGGTTCGGCTGCTGAGACTAAAAGGTCGGCCTGTGATGTTTGTGCTGACTTGCAGACGCCATCGTATGAAGTATGCACTGGAAGTGGTATATATCGTCTATTGTTTACTGTTTCAGCGCATGTCCGTGGGAGATATATATATATATATGTGTGTGTGCCGCCATGGAGATGAGGCTGGTAGTGCGCGAATAGCACATCGGTAGACTGGGTGCAGATGCCGTGTTTAGACGTGATATACACTGCTGCCGTGGAGCTGGAAATCTAGACCTATCTCGACTTGGTTGTTTACCGCCTTTGACTTATACTGCGTAGATGCTACGTAACAAAGCCTTAGCTACTACATATTACTTATGAGAAGTGTTGGCATCATAGTCTCACCTGCACGTAAGAAGACCAGAGGAAAGCAATCCTGATTCACACCGAGTGTGGTAGTAGTCGCATCTTGGGTTGATAATGTGCTATATCATCTGGTTCTATACTGCGAGCCATCCAGTCGGACGCCAATATTCCATTGTTACAGATGATGCTGGGACGCCCTACTAGGCAAGCACTGCCTAGCGGTGCAGCTGGAATGAAGAATTGTATACATGTTTGCATGTACATGATGATTGTAGTATGCAAGCGGCATCTGACTTTACCATTCAATTCTTCTGGAATCCGCAGTCCAAGCGAAGGCGGGAAACTGCAACCCTCATCGTGCCACTGCCCTGCATCTATCCAGTGTATATTTTATTGCAGTTTCTCGTAGTTGATACGAGTCTGATTTGTAAGTTGTCCGAGGACATGTTTCTCTTTTGTTCCCTCTGATACTAGGCTGGTAGCGAGGAGAGCGCCGATGATGTTATTGGCGGTATATCAGGACTGGAATAGTACGAAGAACGACCGCTGCACTGTGTTATTCAGTGCCGTGTCTGCCGTGCCGTATGAACGAGACGACAAGAAGAAGAAGAAGAACCATAGTAGTGATGTATCAGTGGTCGGACTAGTACTGCCCAAATAAAGCCTGGCACAAGGTTTGAACCTGAGTGGTGCTGTCACACTTGCATACCGACAGGTGCGGGCATAGCTGATATTATAGATCGCAGCTCCGTCATATATAGCAAGTCAGTATTGTCCATACCGTTCGACGTTAGTTTATACAGTAGGCTGCGTGAGTTGTTATCCGGTGGTTTTGATGACACCCGTGCTATGTATGGTATGTGTATATTTTCATTTTTTTCGAGCCTTGGGTTGTTCACTTGTTGGTACTTTGGCACTTTTCATGTAACTACCAGCATGATTGGTGCTACGTATCAGAGTATTACATCTTGTTTCCTTTCCAACTGATTGTTTCTAGGTCGGTTAGGCGAGGGAACAAGAGGGGAATAATTTCAAAGAGATAGGCAAACTAAAGTAAAGAGGAACTGCGGGCAGCTTTTCGCTAGACTGTGGCATCAATGCCGCAACTTACATCTTCTCCGCCTAAATCCTCCTCAGTCTATTCCGTTATTACATGTTTCCATGTTTCAATGATTCGGGCACCAAGAAACAGAAAGTCCAAGAAGGCGGTCAGCAGAGTCTCGTCGTCTTTAGTGGGGAACACCACAATTTGTAGTAGCAATACCACTACTGTTATATTGGCTCATGCTTGATATCCCGATTTAGTCCAGGCTGATCCAACATAGACGCGGCCTTATTTCTGCTTGGGGCGGGAATTGATTTGTATAGCTTGATCTCCCCCCCCCCCCCCCACTCACACATACACAATTTCTCGAAAAAAGGAAAATAAAAAAGTAAACTCCGGTTGGCCCTTTGTCACAGTATGCAGCGCTGGCTATGTGGCGCAATCGCAAGCTGGTCGTTCGAAAGAATGATACTAGGGGGCTCCATGCAGCGGAAATATTATCTAGCGCCACCGTCGCAACTAGTATAGCTCAGGCCTGGACGATATCATCTCCAGTGGCTCACTGCTTTTTCCTTTGCGGACAGTATCGAGACAGGCAGTCAAGACGGGGTTTGCAGATAGACAGAGAGAGTAATCTTTCTCTCAGCTGCCTCAAAAGCTAATTTGATACAGGCATATTCGTCTCAAGTTCATGCTATTTTCCTCAGCAGTGAAGAAAAGGTAAAGACAAAAAGCATCCGCCGTGATTACTGCCCAACCCCTAGCCATTGGCTTTTATTGTATTTTCTGTTGCTTCTTCCTATCTATCCCCTATCTTGTCTTACTGTTACTACTTTCGGCACCTAGTGGCCGACTACTTACTGAATTCGACTTAGTGAGCTATCTCATAGGCCTGTTTGGCGAGCTGTCCGCTGGACCTGTCACTGTCGAGAGAGGAGCAGTTTCTTTCCTAAGTTAATCAGCTTCCTAGGTTTAGCTTACCGACAAAGTCGACATGCATCTACTTGCCAGGATGGCTGGAGCCGCCTGTCGCCGAAAGGCTTCAATAGGCAAAGAAAGACGTTGGTGGCGAATCACGGTTTTTGAGAACCTAATACCTGGTAGACAAAGCAGGGCACGCTAGAAATCATCAGCTCCTCCCTCAGGAGGATCGTGGCGATGACAGGCTCTTATTTGTTTGTCAGTACATTTAGTCGCAAAATCTCACAGAAGCTCTATTTGAACAAATAACTATCTATCTTGAGATTTCCCTTCCCAGCCACTATCGGACCCTGGTCATTAGGCATACGCGAACCCTAAGATACTCGCCTATGCAAGTCTTGAACCAGCTAGCAGGAATCTCGGAAAACATAAACTCCTAGATGATTACTCTATGTCTATTAGTAGAGGATATGATGACTACTTGATAATCTCTACTTTCAGGCAGGCAGTGCCAAGTCATGCAGTACAATATAGCAAGAAATCAATGACCTATAGATGTATAGACAAAGTCTCAGCCGTAGTACTCTAAGCGACTTGACAATTGGTGATTTTTTTCAGAAAGGGTATATTGGCTCGTGATAAGTGCAAGCCTCCTACAAAGCAATATGCTACTGCTATACAGCAACGAATCTCTCACCGCTTTACGAAGTGTAAGCTCTCTGTCTAACTCTATGATCATCTGGTTGCTCAAAGGCAGGAGGTAGGAATGGCGGAGGATGCAAGCCGGACGCATGCATGTGATATCTCTCATACGCTTGTACGTCTTTTATATACTCCGCTTTGTTAGTGACTACCCCCTTCTTTGTCTTGCAAATAGCAAGTCGCAAATGGGCTCTGTCGGCTCTAAACCAGCTACTATAGCACTATGTCTCTTTTTTGGTGTTTCCCAGCCATCTTGGTATTTCCGTTCCTGTTGTTCCTTTTGCCCTTGTTTTTTTTTCTTTTTCTTTTCTTCCCTTTTGTACGTACTGTTAAAGGAGGGGCAACGTCTTAGCAAACACACTATAGCTGACATGGCATAAAAAGGCCGCATTGCTATTGCTACAATGACTCTGGAGGAGGGGTTTCTAAACGCCTTATCTCATGTCTCCCGAGAAAAGAACACTAAAAAAATACGAAAAAAAACCCTGCTGGACTAGACGGTAAGAGAGGGGAATAGTTCGTCTATTGGAAATGCCTCGGGCTGTGATCTGGACAAGAGGGAGATCATGTTCTTGGGGAGATGTGAGGCGAAGGCTGACTGACATTGCTATGGAAAGCTAGATAGGCTTAGGGATGTATATCCTGTGCCTATGCAATGCGAAATCAGGGCCCTCATAACATCCTTTACTTCTATGCCTTCCTCCCCTTCATGCTGTTGCGCCTGCTTCAGTACTGCATCGTATCGGTTAGAAAATATCAGTTGTTATCCATAGGCAATGAAAACGGCCCTTTCTCATGCCGGTAGAATGTTGTCTGAACATGGTGAGTCTGCTTTGTGCTTACTACCTATTGATCTCTATCTGCCTATCTATGTTTTATTGAAAGCCCTTCTAATTCTATAAAGGCTAGATGGTCTGTATTACTTGTGGTCCCAGCAAAGACTGTCCGAAGGGTCCGTGATCCACACAGCGTTACATTCGACTAAATTAGCGGGGGCTTGCTGGGCGCTCGCGTGAACCTCGCTTTACCTTGAAGGTCGGCTTTAAGTTTTCGTTCTATTGCGTCAAACGGCTGACTGACTTAGGATGGTTTCTGTGTTGCGCCTCTTGACTTTTGAGTTGGGTAGGCAACTTCAGGCAATAGGCAATTGGTTGAACTGCATGATATCGCCTTGATTGGTCGTTAGTCTATCATATCAGAGCATCCTATTCAAATAATATGTGCTTGGCATAACATATTCTCAACGTCTCTAAATCTATGAGACAGCTTGTAGACTATGAATATAGCCTTAAGGCGGCAAAACGAACGTTTAAGAGAGAAAGTCTTCCTCCATAAATACTGCGTTTATAGATATCATGACGAATACCGATCTCATGTGTTATTTGACAGGTTGATCAAGGCACTGCCACCCATACTTCTTCTATGAATGCTACTTTCTCTTGTGTTGATTGCTCACCAATGAAATAATTACATAGTATATGATCCTGCTAAATACTGATGTCATAACTCGGGCCAGCCGGATAACTTACACGCAATAAATGATATTACCGGGGTGACCTAGTTGACACTACAAACATATCGATTTTTGTACTCTTTCCCTTTGGTGAAAAAATACATCTGTAGTAGGTTGTGGGAATAACGAAGCGGTGTTAGTTATTTGAAATTACAATATACTATAATATGGCTAGCTATAGATCACTGGGTATGTTCGCCTTTACAACTGCCCACTTGCCCCACGTAGAAAAACGAATTAGTCGCAGATTTTTTTTAGTTGGGGTTTGAGGGGACTTACTTCGTGGTTATCTGCCGGTTTATTACTTGTTAGTTAGCAGCCTGTTGCTCATCAAACAGGGGGTTTTCTGCTCATCATATGAGCAGTCTGCTAGGGGAGGGGATCCATGGCTTATTAGAGCGCCCTTCATCGTTCATCTCGATACTTTCCTATAGCTTAGACTGTGTATATCCGGGAGAGTCTTCATAGTACAGTAATGGATATCATTGATAAGGGGGGCGCTCTTTGGTCGAGCTGCGCATCATCGTCATCCCTTTCAAAGCTGCTGAAAGCACATCCTAGATAGCTTGACGCTCACCTTGAGATTTCCATTCCGAAATAATCATATCTGATACCAGTTTTCATTGGTCCAAAGGTAGCAGTATTCATCTATATGATGTCACCATGCAACGTCAAAATACACAATAGCACAGAGACTTATCTAGTCCTGCTTGGCAATACAGCCTCAAGGTTAGGCTACTGAGACCTTGCTAACACACATGCTCCTAGACAATTCTCGATTAAGTTTTTACTTGTTAGATAAGGAGTCTGGGCCCATGAGATATAAAAACATGATGGCTGTGACTATTCAAATGTTGCCCGAAGCTATGTATCAAGTACAGTGAGAAGATAACTAGTAACACAGCATATGCAAACCCTAGTAAATGCTCATCAGTCAAGATGAAGCTGGCATCTTGATGGGCATTAATATATAACCTGAGGCTGGCATCTTTGAGATGGAGTCTCTATCTCAACTATGCTGGCTTGCTGGCCTATTTGTATTGGCCTCCACTGAAGAATTATGAACCCATATTTTGTGTTAGAATAGATGTACATCAGTGGCTTGCTTGATAACAAGTTTCATGGCATCTTGATTGCACAAAATTGAAGACATCCAACCTATACTATATACTTGACTCTGGAGCACAGTGACACTCCTTGATCTCTAATGCACCCTTCTCGGACAATGTGTTTGCAGGACATTTCAAGTACATATGACAGTTATGCGTAGTTTTATGCATGAGATCAAGTGTGTAGTATTATATATCTTATTAGTAGTCTCTATCACCATATGTAGTAGCGTGGCTGTAGACTGTTTGAGCGGTGAAGCAGCTGATGCATATACATCGGTTTTTTTATCAGGCAGGGCCTCCGAGAATATTCCGTGATAGAGTAGAGATACCACTAAGCTAGAACGCTATTCTAGCCTTTGTATCAGATGCGATGACCGCGTTTTAGACATGTTAAAACTTTCTGCTACAGTGATGTGCACACTTGATTCTGTGGCTGTTGTGCTACCTTGAAAAAACCACAGTGTACACAATCGGCTCCTTGGCACTCAAGATAGCGCACCCACACCAATTATATCGTAAGAAATTCCCTCCATTAAAGTACGCATATCTCCAAATAGCCTACTGATATATGTACTAGCCGCATACAGCTTCTACTTGGGATACGTCGAAAACGGCCACCGATGCCTGTTTACGGAGGCTCTGGTGTTGCCGAGCCAAGACGTCTGCAAGTAGCCCTGCAGCCAACCTTTATAGCTGCAGCTTAGATGCGGCTAAAAGAAGAAATAGGTGCCAATTCAGAATATGTATGTATACATACTTTGCGTTATACTTAGCATCGGCATTGCATGATAGTAATGCATGAGCTCTCACGTAAATCTTATCCATTGATCCAACCAACACATCGTATCGGCTACTCTCAGCCAGGGGTGGCGCAGTATGGCTTGAATCCCGTGCTGCACTCGCCGTGGCAATTTGGGAACATGTCTTTGTATTACCCGAGAATAACATCTACAGTGGATATCTATTATCAGAGACTTGCTGTGATGACACTGATGTTTTGCAGTCTACATTCTATAGCATCAAGGCTGGGTATGTTATCATGAACAGGTGCAGCTATATCCGACTTTGAGACGTTATAGGTTTGAGTGGGATAAATGGGCTTACCATTCAGCCAGTCTCTCTTGAGCGGTGGGCGTTGGTTGGCAGAATAGTTTGTTAGAGTTACCTCTCAGCTGACAAAAGCATAGTCCATAGGCCTTGACGTTGAGTTACATCGTCATTGGTCATCGGGGGGCTGCATATTTTGAAAGCGTAAGTCGGCTTGTGGTTAGTTTAACGATAACTGGGCCTATGAGAGGAAGAACCCAGTTCGTGCCTAACACTGTCTGGGATAGCATTGAGGCAGCAACTGTTTTTGCCAGTGACCAAATATCAAGCCGGTTTTTCTTGACTAAAAAATGACTCTTTTACACACTCTTCCGCTAGTGCACTGTCTGTAGCTAGACTGAATATGTAGCATGAAGTACATATTAGACGAGAAGCAAGCCCCTCTTGACCAGCCGCGGGGCCGCCCAATCTAACTCCTCGCCGATCGCCTCATCCGACACGTATACATGCCGCTTTGTCTAGTTGTGCCCTCCCCACCCCCCACATAACCAGCACATCAAATTAACAACTATGACGATGGACGGGACGTAACAGGAGAAAAGGCAACTTCATATCAGTGCTAAGTAGCGAGGCGAGCGGCAGAATAATGGAAAATATGTGGAAAGGCTACCGTGATAGAGCATAAAGCCTATTAGCCATTTGCCAGCGAATAATCGACAACTCTGACTTTTTCTGCTTCCCCCCCCCCGGTATAATGCCCTCCCCTCCCCCCCTCCCTCATTTGCGCATGGAACTTTGACTTGGTAAACAGACTGGTGCTGGCTACTGCAATCGATGAGTTGGCACTCCCATCTTACCACTTTTGGCCACCATAATAACACCCACAGTGTTATGGCCAGTTTCACCCCTCCAAAAAGTAAGTTACAACCTAACCCCTCCCCCTCTTTGTTGTGTCTTCCATCCGCCCGGGATATTGGAGCAGCCATCCGGAGCCTATGAACCGTCCAGTAAGATTGAGTAGTTAGAGTGCTTGGGAAGAGAAGGATGGTCCGTCTACTGTCAGCCAGACAGGAAGGAACAAGCAACAAACATAATGATGTGGAAAGAGGAAAAACAAAAGAAATTTAGCCACTCAAGACTAGTAGTTTAGTGAGGAGCTCTATTAAATGGGTGTTCCAAAGGTCGTGTTTCTGACTCCTTCAGATGAAGAGTCCGAAAAATAAGCTTACATAACCAGATAAACCCCCCCAGAATAATATCCCTTCCTGATCCTTGAAATCCGCGCATATGCTCTGCTAGTTATTGCCCTTTTTATGTGAATTTTTTTCCCGTGCACACCCTAATCAAGGGCGTCCAGCCGGCCAGAGGCGGTAGAGCAAGAGCTGGCGCACATAATGTCTGTATCATGACTTGATTACTCAGCTGAACCACGCAATAGAAGGAAACAGATTGAAATAAAAATACAACAACAATAAGGTCATATTGTATTTTTGTGTGTGCTTTTCTTCTCTGCCAGACAGATGAGACTTCTCCTGCGTCCTTTATCCGTGGCCTGTTATGTGTTGTATTTGCTGCTGTTGGCCCAATAGCCTTGTTTATGAGGAATATAATAGTATATTGGGCTGCAAACTTCCGATGTCCTAACATTAGGAGAAGGAGGAAGCGCAATATATCATCTGGGATGCTTTTTTTACTCATCGAGTACGGTTAAGCCAGATTTTCTATCGCAAACGCAAGCCCTTTTAGATTTGGCCTGCCCAAACGAGCACCATAATAAAAAGATACAGGCAACAACTGTGCCCTATAAGGCCTGTGCATGTATATATTCCTGCTCGCCTGTAAAAATGCCTGTGACTATACCACTACAAGGAGGACAAAACTTGTTTTGTTTCTTTCTTTCTCCTTTTGCGCTTCAAGGACGGGCCGTCTGCATAGATGGATGGTTCATTGGCTGCTTTATTTGTGGTTACTGTTTGGCAATCTATTGGCCTACTAGTTGCAAGTAAAATCAATACCAACCATGTGGCTTCTATTTAAAGAGTGGAATATGTACTGGGATCATCATAGCAGATAATGGCGGTGAAGAAACCCGAGCGAAGAACGCTTCGTCTTAGGGTTCTATAGTTGGAAACATCACTCTGCTAAATCAATCTAGAAGAGAAATATGAAGAAAAAACGGCAAACAATTCTATCCATTATACACTAGTTGGCAGCTCATGGCGAAATACAACTAGATACGAGAAACGGTTTATTCTATAATAGAGATTTGCTGTCTTCATAAAAGGAACTTGTGGTACGCTTTCATGTAACACAAGATATTAACCCTATGTTCCAGTAGACCTCCTCAAAAAGTCGAAACATTGATATCAGGCGGCAATAGATAAGAGCATGATACGTCAATATTTGTGTACTATATTGGAAGGCATGGTTCAGCAAACTTGTATAGTACATAATGCGCATGTGCGTGAGTGAGATAAATATCATCTCATATTTCATACTATGTTAAATATATGATATAGCGGGTTGAAACCTCGATTCGTTAGTCTATATAGAACTATACAATTGTCGCGGATAGCATTAGAATTTTAACTTATATATCAAGACGTAGCATATCATAGTAGTTAACAGTACTTAGAATAACATCTAATAAAGACTGGCTTTGACATATTAAGGGTTTATAGTGGACTAAGTAGGTAAGTTGCTAGCATAAAACACGCTACAACAACATGCGTCTAATGAACTGGAATATCACATAAAGACCAGGCATGATTGAAAGCAACTATTTATCCAATTTGGAAGAGATGTGGATATGTAATATTTGTATTTGAGTCTATCTTTACCGTTGTATGGCTTATTCGGACAATATGTAACCTTCTCTGAGCCCAAGGAAAAACTCTTACCAGGCGGCATCAGAGTCTAGCCTTCCCCCCTCCACTCCGTTTGCTAGTTGCAAGCATTTGTGTCGACGACGTTAGGTCAAGTGTCTATCAATAATGAAAAAAAGGTATGCATCTGGGGATGATGTGATAAGAAGCTATGGCCGTGAAATCATTTAGCAGCGTTTATCAAGTCACGTGTAACGTACTTACAAGTAAGGACAAATCAGCGCCGTCAACAACTTAACAAAGCGGCCGCCGAAAAACGCCGCTCGCCAGAGAACTGCAGTAACATGATAATAATGGCCAAGGGAGCTAAACGGAACTAACAACTGGATATTACTAAGAGAGTACAAAATCAGCTTGTATATATGTTTAACCACAATCCGACAAACAGGCGGGTACCTCTGGTAACATAGCAATCATCCTTCCCTCCAGCGTCTATCCCAAGAGGTCACATAGGTATCGACACCAACATTTGCAACGGGGAAGACAGACAAAACGGGTGAGGGTGTTTAGTTTGTGATGCTGCCTGGCAAGATGTTTCCTTCCGGCTTAGAGATGCATAAAAATCATCTAAATAAACCCTACAGTAGCGAACACGAACTCAAATACAGATATTGTTGTTACTATCTACACACATGACTATCTACTAGTTGATCTGTATACACTTGCTACAATGTTACATGTACGTTTTAATTGGGATAAAGTGTCAACCAATATATATATCAAATTGTTATCAAGAGATACGATTATTATATCTGTGTGACTCTAGTTTATGTAATTACAACAACACATGCAATTTTAGCTTTGTTTCGAGATGCTAGTTGTCTATCGATGGTGACTTACGATTTTCGTGTGACAACTAACATCTCGCAAGCACGGTGGCGCCTAGCCGCAACAATGATATCAATACAGTTTTCCTATATGACTGACTATATGTAGTTGTAGTAAAATATACATATATCATTATATCCATGTAGACAATTATTAGATCAATAGCACATCACACTACTTGAGTACTGTTACCTGCAGACCGCTGCTCGTACCGTTGCAGCAACGATGTTTCTTGAGAAAAGAAACAGAAAATTATAGAAGAACACATGGCAACTCTCGGCATTTGCTCAGTGATTGCGTTGAAGCGATGTTTTATCTAAGACTAAGCCCCCTAAACACGCGGACCATGATAACTCTATGCAGATGTGACAAAACTAAAGCAAGTGCCGGAGCGAAGAAGGGCATGAGGGATGGGAAAGAATGACAGTTGTATGCTCAATGGAGGTAAGCTTCCCATCGCCACAACTTAAGAGTAGCTTAATATCCGTATCGGCACCAATAAAGTTGTTGGCGAAAACAGCATGAAATGGTGACAATGAGAGCTTGAAGAATGGGATTTCGGGTCGGGAGCGGGACGATGAAACCAAGTGTATGAAGCTTATTCCTATAATGCTACTTGGAGTGATCATGTACGTGTCTGTATATATATGATATATTGTTATTACGAAATCTTCCCAAGATACGAAAGACAGCTGGTGAACCATGGTTCATTGAATTCAAGAGCCATATCATGTTCGAATGTTAACGAAAACCTTTACGTGAAAGCAAAGAATGAAATCCTATTATATGTGTCTATGCTGATGAGTTCATGCTATGCATGTGTTAGGAAATATAAAGACTAACAAAACTACAATACGTGTCACAGTTATATAGTACATGAAGTATTGTCAATATTACACTAAATTACTGACTTGGCCACAGTATGAGCACTAGCTGAGAGCAACTATATGTTTTATATTGGCAAATAGTAGCCTCAAAATGAGAGCCCATACGTATCATTTGTTTCCAATAAGACTACATATGTATTACAACTCAAGGTGACGCTAAGAAAAAAACAGCAACAACAAATCAGAAAGATTGGGTCGGTCTCGGCTACAGCCAGAGGACCAATCACCCGACTAATATGATTATGGTTTGTGAACGATCTTGTCCTTCCTCGCGATCTATTCGCTGAACGAAGGAAAGATCCCTGCTTCTGATTACGATTCAACTTTTACGCCGCGGAAAAAATGGAAAAAAAATACCGTAAACGTGACAACTACGCTCGCTTAACGGTATTTGTTTGATGCTGTATAGCTGGCTGCTGCAGCAGTAATCCATCCTTTTGTTTCGTATTAAAACATTGGTTACCAATCCTCTGGGCCAGCTAAGGGGGCTTGATGGAATAAGAAGGTAATGGGGGGACATGAACCATCTAGAAAAGAATACGTGAGGCTTGTGGAGGAAGGTATTATTTATAGGTAATATATATTCTGTATGTTCGTGTATCTACGGTACATGCAGAGATCTATATAAAGTGAAGTATATGTAATACATAAAGTGAAGTATATAGATGCAATAAACTGTGAGATTATGTAAAATAGTAATTCATTCGTACGGCATCTATACTTGCTAGAATTCTCTTGGAACTGTCCGATCTGCTAATATGAATGTACATTGTACATGCATAGCTTGTTATGCGTGCACGAGCACCGTTGTACTCGCGGCACATTGTCCGTGAAATCCTCTTGCACTCTTGCAACGCATCCTGTTAAGTAGCATGCACATGCAGGCCCCGGAAAGAGTCTAAATTCAAGCCGGATACAACTCTTATTATAAGGGGAGACGACGAGAGGGGCTGATAAGACAACGAATGTATTGTATATGTGTATATGTATAGGCCCTTTATTTGACAACTAGGCATGCTAATGAGTGGACTACTCCGAAGATATATCATGTATTATCTCTAATTGAACCAGTTAAAGGCAACGAAATATTCCCTTGCTACATGCGCAATTGTTCCGATAACTCGGGTCGGGCCTATATTGCATGGCGGCAGCTGCTCGCAGAGGCCCCTTCGTGATTATCATCTGTCAGCTTCAGGGACAACAAGCACAGACAAGTACACGCCCCCGTATGGATGTGAGATGTGACAAGGAAGTCAGTCGGGTTCGTCGGTACCTTGCTGGGCACAGTAGGTTTCAGATGCTAGAGTGAATATAGGCCAGCATATCGATCAACGTACTAAATCATACACTTGGCGTTATAGGCGGCAAAAGGTAAAGAAAGTTCCTATGCCCTCGGCTGACATCTTGTATCCACAGGATATGGATACAACACAGCAGGCCAAAGGTAGGAAGGGATGGAGCTAGAGCGGACATGCGTGGAGGAGTATTGCGAGGCAACAAAATCATGACTAGATAAGAAATCGAACTGCGGTTATTGGCTACGATGCTGACATGGGCGAGATACGACAGAGTTAGATGTACGTCTAACTGACTATGGGACTGAAACTGTGGTGGATTGTTTGTGTAAAGCTATGTCGAACGATTTATGCAAGCTACGGACAGATACATTCAAGTACAAAACTGGGGGGCTGGCTAAGCCTGGAGCGGAGCAAGATATGCAGTTGCACCTGTATGTGTCTTATGTCTGCGTCGTTTGATTGCGTAGCAATGTAGGTAAACGTTAGATATACACACACATGTGTCTTATGTATTTATGTGCGTGTGTATGCACATGTCTGTATGTGTCTAGATATTCTGGTGGGTATATGTGTGAAAGTTATATCCTTAAATGTACTGATAGCTGCGTAATTAGCTCGGCTAGTTGGTTGGATATGTGATCAAGCGGCATGTCAGCAGCAAACTAGGAACCTACCTAAAGCAAGGCCTGTATGTAGGTACATTTATACACCCCCATACCTGAACATGAGTCAGCCAAGTCCGGTTAGTGACGAGGCCTAGAGTGCGTCGTATTGGATAATTTCCCAGGAACAAAAGGGAAGATAGAAGGGAGGAGGGGGGTGGGGGGGTGAAGCACAACACAAGAAGACACCAAACTTCATGGCGAGGAAATGTTTCTACCTATCTGACTTAGACATATATATATATATATATTCAGCACACGACAACGATACAAGTTCCGGTACAAAGGAGTGCCGTGTACATGATCAATATGCAGCAAGGAGCAAGGTGTTGGCGGCACACATGCGTTGCGTTATCATGCAGACAGGGGAGCGGCAGCCGGAGCAAGGGTAAATATGCCACCAGTACTACGACACGCCTTGGGGGAGAGGTGCCTTGATTCCTGCTTGTAGGTATTGTTTGGAGGGGGCAAAGAGGACGTAAAGAAGCAGATAGATGGAAGCTCTGGATTCACTGATATCGAGATGTATCAGACAAGGTATGATGTAGAAGGCCGTCACTCGCTATATACAGACGCTAAGAAGTCGCTCAGCCTGCTGCTACGCATCTATGATAACTACCAGCTGTTTGATTAGCATACGATACTGGCGGTAAGCTTCTGTGTTCGCCCCATAACCAGAGAAGACGGAGTTGACCTGTAACATGGCGGCGAGAAGAGGCCACCCATGTTCTAAATTGCTACAAAAAGCGACCGTCGCAACAGCCACACACTCTATCATGAGATGGAACACAGCTAGATTAACGCTTGCATGTGATTCGCCAGTTCTTACTTTTGGACTTCCATTATAGGCAATCGAGGGACTATCGGTTGGTGGACTGCGGAATTGGAAGGCCTGGCTATCTGCTTTCTTGTGTATCCATTCCGCGCGCTCATATGTAAATAAAGAATATCAAGCTAAACTAGCTTGAGCTTAAACTAACTTGAGTCATGCTTAGCTTACCTAACCCCAGATACCCAAAGATGCCCAAAACGGCAATTTGGCGTGGTTGGACTGGATCTGATAAATCCCTGAATTCGACATCTCGCACAAGCCAGAGCAGAGCTTCCCAGGGGGGTTGAGTGAGAAAATAGAATCTCTGGGATTGTTCAAGAGAAAGAAGGCGTGTGCAAACCGGCAAGACAATTCTCAAGGGTTTAGCCTTAAGAAAGACAAGGAAGTGATTCATCCGATACGAACCCCATACCAGGTCAGTTGAGAGGAGAGATGGGATGGCGCGGGAGTCAAGTCGAATCTCTGTAAGACGAGCGCCGGAGGAGACTAAAGAACAGACCTGCGGAGCATTGTGTGCATACAGGAAGCATATAGTGCCTTCTGGCGAGCTATTATGGCCTATTTGGAAGCAATAAAGGCACGGGCGTGGCCACTAGCCGGCATAACTGAAATATCTGACGCTTAGTAGTGAACAAGGAAGGTGGAAAGTCTTGGTGTTTTTGCAAAGACAAAGACTTGCCTACGGACACTATAGAATCTTCAATAGTGCTAGAAGGGGAGTGGTGTAGACAAAGCATCAGCCGAAATAAGTGAATGAGGTAAACATTGACCCGTAGTGTAAGAGGCCGATGCCAAGGCCGTATTAGGCACTAGAAAAAGAAAGAAATCAATATAAATCCTTATGGCTGTTTATTTATTTTGATATGTGGCCTGGCGAATTGTATCTATGACAGCACATCAAAGAACAACTTACATACGAATTGGAGGTGCGCTGCGAAGCAAGAGTGTTGCATCTAGATGTGATTCATAGGCAGGATGGCGGCCTCGTTTTCTCAATGTGCAAGTGAGCGAATGAGTAGTTGGTTAGTTGTGTCAATATGATTGACCTACAGCATACAGTGAGATTCAGTGGTTATAGATGCTCTTGTGGGCCAAATATGATACAGCTGAGGCAGACTCGAGGCGAAAAATAACAAAGCAGCCAGCGGACACTAGATTATAAAGAGCGCTTCTTAGTCTTTTCTGTAGTCGTTATTGGCGGTCTTATCTGCGTCGACAGCATACAGGCTCGGTACAGAGAAGACGATAGTGCATGCCGATGTGTCTTTCCTCTCTTTCGTTGCATATATGCATTGTGTGCAGGCGACGTATGGAGTATGTGTGGGTGTACATATGCACCTTGCATGTATGTGTTTTCCAAGATTAGGCGAGCAAGCCGTGCCATCATCGGTTAGTCCCACTGCAGCATAGCGCTGACATGGAATCTGCAGCGTCAGATTAGTACTAGTGCCAAAAAAAAATAAGACCAAGATACATGAAAAGAGAGGGGTGTGAGGTTGAATTTGGCCATCATGTAACTCTAGGTCGAAGCCGGAAGACAGCCTTTCGCATTCCCGAGGCCTGCTTCCCGCTAAACCCACCAGTAGATTTTACAAACAAACAGACTAGCTAGCTAGCAGTGCATGAATGGGGCTAGGGGGCGTGTCTTATATACATGCAGGACCAAGAAGTGCCAAAGAAAGAAAATACACCACGGGACGCCCTGAACGAGACAAGTAGTCGAGATAAACAAACAAGTTGGCTCTATCGAGTAAGAGCGACCTGCAACAAGCTGCGGGTCAGCCGTGAGCATAAGCACCTCGCTAGTTAAATCTGGCAAGAAATTATCAATGGCGGACTGTTTCTGAGGGGACAAGCCCTGGTAGAATCAGAAGAGAGTTACCATAATCGTATAAAATGTATGTATACATATGTACGTACATAGAACATACATGTATATACTACTCACTTCTATATGCAGCCAGAATCCAGCTAAGCCCCAAAAGTCCGAGGACCGACATGACTGGCCACAGGTGAAAGGGCCTGTATGTGCTGCGGTATACATTCAGTTTCCGGGGATGCCTTCTCTGTGTCTCACGTGTAAGGAAGAGAAAACAAAAAAATTCAGTGCCTTTTCCCAAGGCATTCAAAATCCTAGCTAGCCACTAACGCAGCGACACGTGCTAGATGCAAAAACAATAAAAAGCAGAACGAGCTGGACCTACAACAGAAACCTTGTGAGATAATTCTGGCTGGACATGGGTGGGCAGGCACGCTTGACTGCCGTTAATTTTCCTAAGACAAGAGAGTTAACTGCAAGCCAGCTTGCTCTCACAGCTAAGAATCGAAGCCCTCTCTTTTTGTGTGCGCGCCGATTTGATTTGCCGGGCTCCATCCCTGACGCTGTAAGAAAAGATCCGCACCGGGTCCAGAACATACTTCACATCAGCAACACAGCTTACTTTCCAGCCTTCCTAGTCTCGCCTCTTGTAGCTGCATCGACGTCAGGAGAACGTCCGTTCCTCCAGCAGATGAACTGATCATTTGTCTTAGCATTCCGCGGCCACCTCAACAGCTGGCGGTGTCCTGGACCATATCAAAGTTGCCCGTCGGCGTTCATCTTAGTACGACGTACAGAGCTCTATCGATCGATCTGCTTGCTGTGGTTGCGCGGTTATATGGTGCACGGCCTAGCATAGCATGCCATAGCGTAAAGAAGGTGAACTAAACAGCATACGCCTAGCATACGAAGACGGGGCCAGCTTAGCTGCAGCCCGGCGTGGCCAGTCCCAGAGACGAAGTATAACTCGTTCTATACAAACTTGACGTATGCCGCTAACGGCCCAACTCGGCTAGAAGTACAGTGAGATGTAGTTTACGACGTGTTCTGTGCCCCACCTAGCACGGCGAGGCATGGCTTAACTGCGCCTGCTATACGGCCCTTGGTTTAGAAAGAAGAGGGCATATGTTCTGCCGCTAACTCCAGAACCGATGGAACATCAGATGCATAGACCCTTTCGACGGCAGTACGATGGACCTTTTCACGCAGCTGAAGAGAGTTTCTATGTTACTTGCGGCACTATACTTATTGGCTCTGCTTCTGCTGTTATTGTTGCTGTCAGTGCTACTGCCACTGCATACAGTTAATCTTAGGTCATCCCCACCTTGCTAGCAAAGTCGAAGATTTTCTTCCTACATTGCGATATTGAGGGGTTTGTTTTTTCTCTTATGTAGCTTCCCTATCTTTTTACTTACTGAGCCTGCATGTATGTGTCCTACAGAACGCCAATGAAATGGTGGTAGTAGTAGCAAAGATGCAGTCGTAACTACTACGGCGAAAACAAAACGACTTCTCTTGTCGATCAAAGCTGCAGCGATGCTCGATCAGTGATTGCATACACACTCGACAGTCTCCAAGGAACAAAGCGGTGAAGTAGAAACATATGATTAGAACAACACCGAGTGTAGAACTGCATGTCCGGTCAAGACGGAGTCTGGTAGTGAAGGCAAGGAAACATAAGAAAATAGAAACCAAGCATATGGGGTGGAATGGAAGGGAAGAGAAGGGAAAGGATATATTAAGCTTATGTACACGGTCCGATGCCTTTATATATACCCCATTTCCACTATATTATATTCTGTGGCAAATGAATCGCCACTGACACACTTTGCCACGGAAGGTCTCTATCAAGCACACTAGCAAGCCACGTTGCACAGTTCTCCTAGTCATGGATATCTTAGGCAAAAGCATAGAACCTGTTAAAGAGCCGCTGCCAGGAAGGCTAGCTATCGACTCTCAGGCGGCCAAAATTTAAGACATCCTTACGCAGTAGCATCATGGCCTAGACTGACTATATCCCAATATCAATACTGTTGGACGCCGCTCAACCTAGCGTGCGATGGCTGAGTCTTGGCTGTAGAGAGAAGAAGACCATACAACAAGATCTAGCGAAAATGTACACATGCTTTACATGTCCAATAATGGCATCATGATAGCGCTGGGTGAATTCTATAATAGTGAGGCGGCTTGGTAGACCTTGTATAAATATTCATCCTGAATTCAAGGGTTTGGTCACCTCGTATATCTTCTTTATTGTCAGTGTCCTATGTAGGCGCTTTATCATGTAGCTCATCGGGAGTCGCACATTGAGGGCGCGCAGCTCTTCCTCCCTTTCAATCATATTATTATTACTGATGATGGGTTCTATTGCTGACCCCAGTGTCGCTTCTTTTTTTTACTTCTTTGTACAGATAGCTGAATGCCTGCAACTATCGACATTTACACCTGTCTATATATATATATCATACATTGATTAGTATTCCTAGGTGGTGCTAAGATATCGCTAAAGCATAATGCGAAAGGGGGATTTCTGCTTCTGGCTTGGTTTAGTGCCACCATTGCCTATATTTCTATAACTGTGTGCGATCCGCATATTAGCAATACCCTATACTCTACCATCCCAATACAGCTTCTCAATCTCTATCTCCATATCACGCCTTCTACTAGCGGGATAGCTAGGTAACAGATCACACATAGGTATGCCCCATATACCTAAAGCCTCACAACATTAAGAAGATAGGGAAACTAACCCCTGCTTAGCCATTATACGCTCATTATTGAGTTGTGTTTTATGTGAGAATTGATAAGTCGGTGTGATTCGTCCGGCCTCGGACAATGGCAAGATACTACAATTTTCCTATTCAAATAATTGCTAGAAACGTGACTGGGTGTGGACGTCCAAGGATGATAGATTTGGCGCCTATGTATCAGTGTTCCTACTATGGTGAGCTCTCCATTGACCTAGAAGCAAGCCTTTTCAGTGAGTGGTACACAACTTCAGGCTACACATATATACTATAATCAAGTTATATCTGAACTGTTGCACTTCCCACCTCAGATATGAATACCCTTTTGGCTTGTAGTTTCTCTAGACCTTGAAGCTTAGCTTAGAAATGAACTTAACGTCGGGCCGTATTCTACTGACATTATCACCCAGTGGCAGCTTGTGATATAACGGGAGGAGCCGGCCGGTCATTCATCAAGTAAACCCTGGCTCAACTCTGTGTTAAAAGTAAGAAAAAATATATTTATTAAAAATTACAGAAATAGTCTCCATACCCCGCTGAGTGGCAAAAATAGCATCAACAGCAGCGGGATCTTTGATATTTACTCTCCAATCATGTCCAAGACATGCACAAGCGTTTATGTGCCATAGCACATGTCCCAAGGCTCTCTATTGATCGTCTACAGGCCCCTCAGCCTGTAAAAACATAGCTCACTATAATTCCAACAGCGTGGGGGGGGGGGGGGGGGGGGGGGGCAGGGATATAACATCCCAAGACCCTCCTGTGTGTTTTTGTCGATGCTTTTACCTCCCCAATCAATATCCGTCCATTGATCATAGCCGTATTTCAGCTAACTAAGTTTGTAGTTTCGCACGTATGATAGTCAGCTTTACTCGCTTTAGAACTACCATATATGTATATCTGAGTTTTGACCGTTTCTAGACATTGCTTAAGACGATATGTTTTTATCTTACTTGTTGTAATGTATCCTTCATATAATCCGGGCGTATATATACGCGGTCTATGTGCTTGTTGGCTTGGTTTTTCATGATCATTATCTCTGGAGTGAGATAGACGACATGTGATGGAGCGCTTGCGCTAATACGGCAAGAAAGGACTGATGTTGATAGCAGAAGCAAGTACAGCTTGGAAATATTCTCATATACTAATTAATCAGGTCTTTCAGTTTATTATAGACAGGATGTGAAGAAAAAAACCGTGATTAGGCTAATATGAGTTGTTGTCATGGCTAAGCTACTAGACACATTTTAGACCAACCATATTATCTTTAACCCTAAGCCGATACTCCAGTCCCGGCCTCTTTCAGTTGGGATAGGTATATAAGAGATACAGTATCGGAGCCATTTTAACCCGCCTAGCCTGTTCAGGTTATTGGCACAGCTGTAGCTCTTGATGCTTCGGACCAGTATTTTGACTTGAATTTTTCCTTCCCTAGCAACGGAAACGGACATTTGCATGCATGTTAGCCCGGAGGCCTGTCGTTTCTTTTTTGCTTATTCTTGCTTTGATCTTGCGGTAATCTTCTAAATCTATTAGTACTACATTCGTATAGCTGGTTGGCTATTTCATGGACAAGTTACTGATATAATAACACTGCCCTAGTATAGTCTGCTTGATTAATTACCATTTCTAGAAGTGTCCACGAACGTCCGGTGGCTAGATTATATTTTGCATTATGCATATACCCATTCAAAATACTTCTATCTATCGCGCGCGAGAGTAACTGGAGGTGACTTAATATATTATGTAGGCTATCGGCCTCCTATAAAAAAGCTCTATGATTATTAATCTTATTCAGTTTCTATCCCAACTTAGTAGTATACTGGTACAAAAAAATAAGATTACCTATATAGATCAGGGGGGAGAACAAACAGTACAGTCTGCTAAAGACCTCATTTGTCACAACTCATCACCACAAGCGCCCACGATGTATGATTTGACATCATGGGTTGCATGTGGATGTAGACATATATTGAGGTGCATATATATATCACAGTCTGAGTAGCACTGCATTCGTTCTCAGTCAGCCCCCGCCTCCGCTGTCCAAGACCGTGATAACGCCTGCTTCCTCTTACAGCAGTAGTATTAGGATATATGCTGCGGAAAAACTCGGCAAGAAGATTGGCAAATTGCAATCTGGGCGACAGGACAGATATGGAGGAGGCAAAGGCAAATCCAGCCTCGCAGTCCGATGCTACTCAGTCCCTTGGTGCGATATAGCCATCTGTGCGTCTCAAGAAGCTCATCTTCAACTAACTATTATTTGTCAAGTTAAACTTCGTATTTTTTTTGCTATAGGGCAAAGGCGGCAACAAGGTTCTCGGGTCCATCATACTCTTATATATTGACTCTGCCAGTACTGATTCTTTCTTCCCAGTATCTCATGGAGAATTAGAACATTACATGAAAGAATCTTGTACGTCTCGCTTCTCGCTTTAGTTCTTTATGAATCTTTCCTTTAGACTACAATGCAATTTGGCAGGACAAAAGAATGGAATAAAGGCGATGTTGTAGTAATAAAACTAGGAATCTGTCTTCAAAGGTTAATAAGATCTAGCGTTAAAGCCGCCAGAAAGCGGTTTTTTTTTTGGCTAGCAATAAGTCGTGATATTATGTTTTTTTTTTTTTTTTTCAAAACTCAATCTTGTTTACTAGCACATACAAACAACAATCAGGCTCTAACTTGAGTTATTCTCCGCATGTTTCTAGTCTTACAGCTCCTACTTCATTTGTCACATAAGCATGCATCAATTTTACATGTTCTAAACTCTACAGGGGACAATCTAATGTCACCTATTATATCATGATATCATGGCCCATTGTGCAGCTCTCTCAGTTAAAACAACGATGAATTGATGATGCATACTACAGTTACTACTCCTAATGCTACAAGCAGTGCATGTCCCGCATCACATCTTCAATCTTTCATAGTTCTAACGTTATTGGCCATGTTTCTACGGTGTTGGTAGTGGGTATCGCACCTTTTGCTTCTCTCAGTCTAACATTAACGTCGTTCAAGTTACCACGTACTGATAAAACGCAACATGTCGTGGCATGGAATGACTAACGAAGATCCGTTAAGATGCAACGATATGTTACTTTAAGCCACAACCAGTGCAACTTGATACTTACCGTAGGTTCTACAGGGCACTATGTATTCTAGAAAGTGTATAAACTTGCGTGTAGTATATCGTGCTAGGTTTAGAAGCACACATAAGGCTGTGATGCAACATATGCACTACATTGTGAACTATCAGTCTTTGAACCAATATCCGTATCATATGGCGGCCTTTGGAATCAGCATCGACTCTCATTTAATAAGGGACCTTTAATCTTCCGCCTCTTCATATATCCAACAAGGTTACTAAGAATCGCTAGTTTTATCACCACAAGGGCCTGTCCGAATCTTGATACCTACCTAGAATTACACCAACCACCACAATTGTTCTATATGCCTTTTCTCGGCTTCTCCAGAAACCTCGATTGAGGCAACCTGCCAGAAAAAAAAAAGGGAAAAGATAATTATTTTCTTCCGTGTCTCGGCGCCTTGATTCCTACTCCGATTAACCGAGGTATTTCTATTACTTTTCCAACGGGACGACTTGATCGGACAGAGAAATTATTTTTTGAAACAACTTCAAGTTATAGCTCAGTTTTTGCTTTATATCAATCTATCTTATCCAGCCTTTTGGATAACATTTTGAATTGTAAACGCATAACGATACCTCTTGAATCCTCACGGCATCTTGTTGCTGGTGTGAAATCACCAACAAAGTCAAGTCAAGTATATCTTCCATACCAGAAAAAGAATACTTTGTTTCTCCATACCATCAACCTTTTGTCTCTAAGATAGTAAAATGGTCGCATTAAGCCGACGTCGGAGAAAGATGTCAACTCTGTTAGGAACAATGGCTATTGTATCTATAAAGTGGATCTCTCTAACAATAGAAGGATTCGACAACAACACCATCAACAACTGTATTTTCATCGAAATACAACCTGAAACACATTTTTTTAAGGAAATGGATGTATTGCATTCATGGTGCGCTTCATCATCCTACAAATTCAGTTCAGTTCGAACGGTATTGCTATCTTAAAAACAGCTTCAAAAAAGGTGAGATTCAGGAAATCTCTACTCTTGCTTTGTTAGGGTTTTATAGGGTTACGAATTACATGCCTTTACAAGACAATTATAGAAGTGTAGCGGTCAACCTATAAAAGCGGTCAACCAAGTCAATGTCCGTATCTATCGACATGCAGAAGCCTTGACAATAGTAGCATGATATATATGCATATGTGTTCGCCTTTGTTATCTACCTATCAGTAAGAACCCGCTGAGAAAAAAACCTGTTTGCAAAGTCACTTCCAACGTAACCTGCCCCTGGACAGGTGTATGCTCTTTTGTGCAGGAAAAATACTACTGATGTTCATTGGCGATGTTGTTGTTAGCGTTGTTGATTGTTGCTGCGATGCTACTACAACAATAGGTGATGTCTAACATACCAACCATGACAAGCCCTGGGTCCGTGTCGGTCTAACGCGTGTACTATCAAACTTACGAAGACTGAATTTATCGTCGCATTGTGCAATTTTGGGTGGATCGCGAATAGGTGCACAAAACCAGGGTTATCACAAAGAAGGACAGATAATTAGACTGTGCGGGAAACAAGGCCGATTATGGAAATCATCTGCTGAGGTCCATGATGTGCAAAAGAAAAAGAATAGAGATAGACTGAGAGCACCGAGAAAGAGACAACATCAAAGTCGCATTGGTACCTATCGACGTCGTACTATTAGTCCGTTTGATCCCCTGTTACTGATATATTTTCCATTGTTGGTCTCACTCGAGGCCTGTGGGACGTTTCCCTACTTCAATCATAACTGGAAACTTGATAATGTCCCTAGGCCCATGTACCTGCTTTCAAGGCAGATATATACACACACACACACACATATATATATATATATATATATATATATATATAAAAGTGCGTGTGTGCGTATGTGTGACACGTCAACTAAAGATGGCTGCTTGAGTGGAACTGTTACACCGTGCTCGTGGTTAATTCATGAAGGGAACATCCCACCTGGTTAATCTAGCCTTTTGGTAGATTTGTGAAGATGTACAACTCTGATTAGCAAACCGACGTTGAACGTGGCGTAGTGTAGCTTCAAACGGAAAAAGAGTACGGATAACCACAAAGAAGGGAGAACAAAAAAAATAAGGGTACAGAGCAGTTATTAGAGCCGGGGTATGGAATCTGGATGGGGTGTGAAGCTTGGCAAGTAGATCTGTCAATATCATTTCCTATATAAGAAAATTAAAATTCAGTAGAAAAATTAGTAAAAATTTGAAAGGTGAAAATTCTACCGTGTCAAAGTGTGGGTTACATCTACAATAATACACTAGTACTGCTAATAATATCTAGACAGGCACAAATTACGGGCTTCACATGTTACTATTCTGGAAATTGAGATATAAGTTGGTGGCTATGTATAGTCTGTTGTTCTATCGTGGTAGTAAAGAATAAATTCGTGCGTCTAGAATATGCTCGGACTAATATTAGTATTATTAAAAGTATTCTACATGATTAGTAGTTATATATTTTCCGGGTTGTAGGTATTGTAAGAGGTATATATAGTTAGGTCCTTTTTGGTTTTGATATATGCTATTAGGTATATTCATGACATGATCAATGTATTTGCTCGTATCTTCATTGCAGACCCCGTTAGGCTAGTAGTCTCTAGCGTTGTGTTTTGTTCTGGCCTTTTCTTTCCTTCTGCACCGCCCTGTTCGGAATAATCTTTGATTAATCTTTTCTCTTGGCTTCGATTTGCATGGCTAAGTAACCCAGGTC
Source organism: Endoconidiophora laricicola (assembly GCA_001640655.1). Taxonomy (NCBI): domain Eukaryota; kingdom Fungi; phylum Ascomycota; class Sordariomycetes; order Microascales; family Ceratocystidaceae; genus Endoconidiophora; species Endoconidiophora laricicola. The sequence goes on along the minus strand of LXGT01000113.1, from coordinate 8,017 downwards.
TTTTTTTGAGGTGTATCGAGCTTGGGTGCCAGACAAAGACCTAAAGTACGCAATTTGTCTGCGTGTGGCACAATGTTGCCATTGGCCGGGCGTCGATAGCTGAATGCCTATGTGGGTGTGAAGTGTCTGAGATTAAAAAGTTGGTGTGATACGGGATGTATGACTATATCCTCTCTGCATGTACTCGCACATTCAGCCAAGGCGGGAAGAACGTACAGCACACTAGCCGGACGGCTACTTATCGCAATGGAACAAATGCCAACCACCCCGCCCTCTCTGCTTTCCTTTCTTGCCCGACTGCATGTCGAAGTAATAGTAATCTCTTATCCATCTGTTATAAGATGGAGACGTGTAGCTAAGCTCTGTTGCTAGCGCGAAGGCTGGCCCGCCTTACTTAGTATGACTTGATAGCAGGCACCGAATTTCCTATGGTTGTATGTCATATACATGCACTAGCATATACAGCTTGTCTGGCTGCTGAGTTGTTGTAGATGTTTACATGCAAGCTTTTGTGGTTTATCTTCAGGAGGGGTGGTATGTTAACGTAACCTGCCTTCGGCTCTCGATCTCCCTGCCTCGTTGTTGTTCTCTTTTTCTTCTTATTTTCTTCTTATAAATCCTTGCTCGCTTATTTCTTTTTTTTTTCTTTTCCGATTGTCGTTCTTACTTGTAGACCGACCAGTAACCTAGCTAGGTATTTTTGTCGAAAATCAGCCTATACCGCTTCAAGACTTGCTTCCGTATCAAGGGTTCTAGAGGCCAAGGAACCTTGTGGAATTCGGCTGAGAAAAAACCTCGCGAACAGTCAAACCAGCGGTGATATGGAGCAATTAAAACTCACGCCATGTTCTAGTGGAGCACCGGCAAATTTTGTTTAGTAGGACAGTCTGTATTGGGGAAAGAAAAGCTTGTATTCTGTACTCTGTTGTCAGACGAATAGCTTAGATTTCATAGTCAGTATACTTACGGTTACGCTTGGTGTCCGTTGATGTGTATGCAAAGTGCGTCTAAGACTATCGACTGTTATCTGGCATCTTCTTTAGCATTATGTAACTACATAAATTGCTTGTTTATTAATTGAATGCCACGTAGACAAGGGATGTCTTGAATCTGAATACATAATCAGAAGGGGGGGGGTTCCTTGAGATGTGGTTACCGTGAGCTTGAGCATCGAAACGCTGCAAAGAATACTGCTACAGTGACATTGGAGGGCGCATCTTTAGGATAGTTGGAGGGAGAGACTTAGTTATGAAAAGAATAGAACAACATTTCTAAACGCGGTAAAACTGTTGCTCTTGACTGGCTGCCGGTTAGGACGGATTTTGTCAGGCGGAAGAAGCTATGGGCAATATTTGGAAAAGTTGGAATGGCCAGCCATTGGAAATTATGGACGGACCAAAGATGGAAGGAAGAAAGAAAACAAGAAAGTGAAAGGAAATAAAAGGCCAAGTCTTGGGCTATGAACGGACGGATTACGTTAGATGTTCAGATACATAAAAGGCCCGTACTCTTCTTTTCCTTCACTTTCATTAAACTAATTGGTGGTTATGCTAGCTAAATATATTGGCTGTTCTTGTTGTTTATGCATCTCTTACAAAGCCAACTTTTTAAAAATGTAGATAAAAATAAAAATAAAAATAAAAATAAAAATCCTATAGCCTATAGCCTTGAAAATAAGGCAGCGAACACTTGGACTTGACTTGTAGTACTATGAACAATATAATGGGAGTGGGGGGGGGGGGGGGGGGTCCTGTAGTCTTGCCAAACATTGCCAAACACAAGAACAGGCCAAGTAACCCCCCCCCCCCTGGTGTATATCTCTTTTGATTTGATTTTGCTTTGTCTCTAGTCGATGGGTGAAGAAGACCGACATGGGTCAACAAGAGGCAATGTAAACTACAACCGGTGCCACGCTAGAAACAGAGCGGCAACTTACACGGTAATACCACAAGTAAAGAATAGGAACGAGCGAGAGAGAATAAAAAAAACAGATCATAAAATTATGGCTCGCTGCCGAGCACATGCTGCCCGGGTTACAGGATTCACGGGTGTCCGACGGTGGGCTCCGACGGTGGATATTGCTTGTCCACTTTATGCTAGCGATATGGTACAGCAGCGCACGGCAGGAATGAGGGAAATAGAGGAATAAAGGCTCCAGATGTTGTCGTTATTAACCAGTCAGTGCTTCCTCCTTGCTTGATTTTTTTTATGGCTAGCTTTCGACGCCGGAAATCGGCCTGATGCAAACTATATGGCACAGTGCTGCCAGCCTGCGGCACCTCATGGGTCCTGTAAATCTTGTATAGAGAAGTCTACCGAAGCCGAAAGGGCCCAGGAACTCATGAATGACGGACATAGCCGGCCAACAGTACGCCTCTAGAGCGGTCTGATGATTTCGTCCATCTTGCTAGCAGCAACGGCTTTGTGTAAGATAGATAAACAGGCCGAATAACTTGTTTATCTTCTTCTATTGTTCATAGTATTGTGGTACGTATCACGTCAATCCTTATCCCTTGTATCTTGCCTTTTTGTTTTTGTTCTTTCCAGCTCCTTTGTTCCTCCTCCGCCGAAAGGAAGCAATAGCTTGAAGTACCTGACGGCGGCTGGTCAACATGATCGTAGTTCCGACTGATCTAGCAACGCCAGGGCGGTTGTTTGTACCCTTCTTTTCTTTTTATTCCTTTCTATGCGATAGTTCCTCACGAAGAGAAAAGCAACATGAGGGGAACAATAAGGCGTAGATCTCTCTCACTATCTCATATATAGGCTTTCTCATTTCTAATTTAAGAAAGAAAACAACTTAAAAAAAAAGAAGCTTTCAGGATGTGAGCTGCTAAAGAGACTGGCTAAATCGAAGGAAATATTATTCTCCAATTTTCACCTCGAATTTGATAAATAAAGAATGCAGTCAAAGTTGATAATTAGGGAATAATAAGAAGCACACGAATAGAGTTTCCGCTGTGGAAACTGACGACAAGGGTAAGAAACCGAGCCAACTTTTTTGGTTAGCGGGTTCGCTACTTGAGAAATTGAGCATTGGTGATTCCTCTTCGTTCTTCTCGAATCCTTGAATGCTGGTGTTTATTGGCCGACACTCTGATAGTGGCACAATAAGACCAAAAAAACAAGGGTATGGGGGAAAGACAGGCGGGAGGCAGCTCTCAGCGAGTTGATGGCCGCAGGCTGCAAAGGAGAAAAGGCAAGTAGATATTGGTAACCAATGACCGTGTTCATACATAGAGTAGTATATTCATAACAGAATTATTATAGTAAATAAGCCCCCCCCCCCCCAGCATCCTGAAGCATTAATAACGCCGACTGCCCTTGTTGGAGACCATAAGTCTATATATGTCCATGACCTACATGTAGCCGATATAGAGGAGGCGAGCAGAGCTAACACGCACTGACTGGCTATTTGCGTTCGTTGAAGGCTTAGGATTGCATGTTAGCATGCTCTCGTTATAATTACACTGCCGTCCACTGATAATTGCTTTGTTGCCATCGATCGAGATCGCCGAGACGCCTGCTGACGGTACAAGAGAAGAAGAGTGATTGGGGCAAGATTCAACCTGAGCACGCTTGTTCTCCTCTATGCTAAGCTCAGGTCAGACTGCAACTATTCACTGCAGTTGTTGCTGGGCCCAAGGCCAGTTGGCCTTGAAAGAGGCGAGGGTAGGGAGAGGTTGGTTGCACAAAGCTGAGCTTCTGCTGCGGTTTTTTCGCGCATTCCGATACGCTCTTATGCGCTACAGATTCGCCTACTAGCTTCTGCTTAAAGCTGGCATCGATCGTGGCCCGTTCTAGGTGGTGGAAGAATTGATGCTTGTCCGATGACCTTCTATAAAGCGTAGGTACAGCGCTAGGAGGCTGCGATGCTTATCTGTTTGTTTATGTCTTGTGGCGATGTGGTGTTTGGGAGGGCCTTCGTGGCTCCAACCATTCTTGGAACAAAAGAAACGAGAGCTAGGGTATTTGGTAACGGTTGGGTTTTTTCACTTTTTTTTATTTGGTTCGGGGCCACCATCTCCATGGACTATACTGCCGGGCGCTGGCGCAGCAGCAGAAAAAAAAAAGCCTCTATATATGGATGCGAGGGGGGGGGGGGGGGGGGGGGGGGGGGGGGTTGTTAGTAGAAACATATGGAAATGGGAGATCTCAATTCGATTCGATAATTAATTAACTGTTAGAAAAGAAACAATGCTACAAGTTGGCACGTCTATTGATGTTATACTTGCCATCTATAACGCAGAAAAGGGCTAATATATGTTAGAAATAGCCATTGTTATATGTAGCTTCTTATATTTTTGTGATCAGCTGCCGCCTTGCTTTTTTGTTTCTTGCTGTATTCAAGTCTCGTTACCTTCTATAAACTTCTTGGATTTAGTGACAACACATATTCATAGTTAAATCTAGCGCGTTGCCGGAAGATATACGGCCATGCCGCTCTCCATTATATGCCCTCAACCAATTCTTTTCTTTTATTCTTCTTCCTTTTATTTTTGCGTGACTAGTAGTATAATGCTAGGGACCCGATCTTAGCATTAGTCATTGACTGCTTTCCAGTAGCATACGCTAAAGCCCTACGTATCAAGATATAAGTACAGAAGCTCAGAGGCCATGTAAACAGAACCTACAACACGTCGTGGATCTCAATCTAAGCACAAGCACGATGACTTACTTCAATAGCTGGCTGCGGATGCAGGGGGCGTCGTATGAGTGGATATCGGCTGTAAAAGTCGAACTTGACTGCCTTGATGAAGGATAAGACTTGTTGACATGGACGGAGGTATTTGTGATGCTTGTTGTTACTGTAACATGAAGTTAGGATATAAGTCTGTAGTATGGTGCTGTGAACAAAGTTAGGTATCTTGTGATACTATGGTGTTCATTGAGCTTAGAACTACCTGGAAACCTACTAGAAGCGTAATATATGCAGAACTGAACGGACCAGTTCGGCGGCCACGACAATGAGACTAGTGCGAGACGCTTTTCACAAAGGGAATAAGGAAGGCTCAAAGTTCAAGAAGCGGTAGAGAGAGAATAGTATAAAAAATTTACAGGCTTAAACCCTCCCCCCCCCCCCCCCCCCTAGTGATAAAGCTTAAGCAGAACCAGAACTGAAAGTGGCGGACGATACGCTTGTACAGAGCCGCACAGCGCGATAAACACATACTGCTTAGTGTTGCTGCAGGTCAGTCAAGTCAAGCCTAGGGATCTGTAGTAGTTCTTTTCTCAGCTCTTCATCTTCTCTTTGCTCTCCTTGCTCTCTTTGCGGCGCTCTATATGTTTGTGGAATATCAACGCTCATCTTGCATCTGACGCCTCACACTCTGAGAGAAGCATTAATACTGCAAGATGCACAGAAGTGTAAAGGATGTTGTGAATTGATAGCACTGCTAAATAGATGGCCATTGCTCCCCGGTCTCAGATCGTTCAGTGAGCCCATGTCGTCTGTTCTTTATTATTGTTTTTTTTTTCTTTCCTTGAGCCTGTTATCCGCGTGGCTTTTTTTCTCTTTACAGCGGTGGCTTGCTTGTCGTTTCTTCCATTCTCTATCTTTCTGTTTTTCTACACCTTTTCCCTGCTTGACATTGATTGGGTATTGATGCGTACATGTAGTTGGCGTTAATGCCAGCGACAGCATGAGCAGAGTTTGCGAACTTAAGCCTGCTATGGCTTTGTTTGCTCATGGCAGACGCCAAAGCGCTGACAGCCATTGTAGTTCACCATTAACATTGTTCTTGGACGGGGCATTTTAGAGCAACAGAGACCTTTCTACCTTAAATGAATATTTAGCCTATAAATTAGGGTTAGCTAGGGTAGGGATGGTGATGAATGTTGACTCTTTTCTGGCGCGCCATCATCATGGCGAGGTTCTGGACTAGCCATGATTAGAAGGCTCATTGAAGGTCAAGTGTGGCCATTCTTTTTCTTATAACATATTATGCCAAGGTCCGAGAACCATCATCGTGTCGACAGGCCTGACAATCATTGGGGTGAGAATGGTCGAAGATCGAGAGTCCACGCAAGACCAAAACTATATGATAGAGCTTGCTAGTACTATATAGCAGACGCCTACTGAAATCGAGGGTAAGGGAGTTCTATTGGAAGCCCTCAAGAAAAGATAAATAGAGAGGGAAGAGTACCTTGCATATATACGCTATGGGATGAGAGCCACCCATCCACGAATATGCCAATGAAGCTATAGAGACTTGAACAGCAACTTGGCGGAATCTTTGATAGATAGATTTATCAGAGCTACTATCGTTAGCGAGAGGCCGATCTAGAGCCTATCGGCTGTCTGGAAATTGAAACCCAAGTTAATCAATGGCTTCGAATTGCTTATAAAAGCGAAGCTACTGGGCAACAAGAACTGTGACTTGTGGATTGCCACGGCGCATTGTCTAGCTGGACACTGGCCATCATGAACTGATATGACACAGATCTGTAGAGACCTGGCTGAGCACTGGATTGTAAGTGTCTGCTTAGAAGAGTAGAAGAGCCTGAACAAAAAGGTAAGCAAATATATTTATTTTGCCGTAAATTTTTTTTTTAAGTGACCGTTTCGGGGGGGCGTGCGGGTTTGATGAGGGCGTGGGATTATATATGGGATCTAGGGGTGTGTAACTACAAGCTTTGCGACTGTACTATATAACATACACTTATTCCTCCAGCTCAATTTTAAGCTTCTGCCCCTCCCCGTGTAGATTCCACGATCTCTCTATTCCAATCTCTATATCTTTCGCTCTGTTGCTGTTCATTATTAAACCGTGGAGGTCTCTCTATACTTTTCTCTCTATCCCATTATTCTCCCCCTTCCATATTTTCGACCAGCTCATTCTACCGGCTTCTGCCTGCCGTGTCTCCCTCCTGCCGTTCCTGAAGTTCTTATACGCGCTCACGCACCTCCAGCTACGCATCTTCTTCTCTACTTTCTTTAAGCGTCTCTTCTAGAAGTCCATGCTTTTGCGTTAGAAAAAGACATTTAACTATACTCTTTCCATTCTGGTGTCATTCGTTTTCCTCCTTCGTTTTCGAACCTCTAGTAGCTTGCTTTGCTGTGGCCTTGCTGATCTCTACTCCTCGTTTACCGCCACGCTTCACTTTCTACTTGCCCTTTGTTCTTTGCTCTTTGCTTAGGTATTGGCATTGTCCGAAGAAGAAAAGAAAGCTTCGTGATCTTAGAATCTTGAGATATAGCAAATCGGCCTCGAAGCCTAGCTCTATCAGCCCCCACCCTACTAAGAAAATCGGTAGCTGCCTGTTCTCCGGAAACAACCCCCCCCCCCCCCCCNCCCCCCCTCTTCAACAAAAAACCCCCCATAACCCTTTTTCATAAAGGGTAACTACTCGCAAAGCTGGCGTTTGCTACTTCCTCTTTCGAAGAGTCATGCCTTGTCTAGGTGAGTGACTTGGCTAGTTTGACATTTTCACAACATTGTAAAGAAGGCTATACTTAAGCTTTTGGCTTCTGGCCCTTTTCCGCTTCTTCAAAAAACTCAAAACAACAGCAATAAACGCAAATCCTGGCTTGAATCGCATATCATCATCATCATTACACTTACCTTAGACTTGCTGACTGTAGGTACGTACATCTATTCCCGGTCTTTGGCTTGTGGCCATTAGGCTACAGAAGCTTGCACATGACCTGGCAGTCGTGATCTTTCTTACCTTGCTTGGCTGGCTTCAAGCTCGCAGCTTTTGCTTTAACATTTTTTCAAGCTTGAGCGGATGCTATAGTTGCAGGTACTAGTCGCTAACACTTGAAATCGATAGTTGATCAGTACCAACGATATCCTCTGCACACTTTGGCAAAATGCCTCCTTTGCAGTTCCAGGGCCCCGTGGGCTATGCTGGTCTCCTGGACTATGCACCGGAACATCTTCAGTTCGAGACCTCTGCCAAGTTTTGGTTATATATTTTCTGGGGCTTATGGTATGTACCAACATCACACATTGAGGGCGTCTTGTCTTGTTTTTTCTCTTTACTTTCCTTGTATTGGTTTCCAATCACCCCC
>LXGT01000112.1:0-84942 GCA_001640655.1 Endoconidiophora laricicola | reverse complement strand
CTCCGCCGCCGCCGCCGCCGCCCCCGAAATCTACCAACGCGCCTGAGGTTTTCAACGGCACGTCAAACCGGGCTTACACTGTAGATATCAAGGGGCCTCGGGATAGGTTGCTAGCCAAAGCCGTTGCCTACGCCGATCCGACCGGTTGGGGTACTATCTTCCATGTTGCAATCTACCTTGATCCCAAAACACGCAATGGCCCATTCAGTAAGTAGACTATATCTCACATTTTCCTGGTGCGATAGCTATAAGGCTAACAAGTATATAGTGTACCATATCCATGATAAAACGGTGGGTCGTCACCACGACTGTAATGCTACCGGTGGCCACCTGGATCCGTTCGGTCGTGGCTCTAAGCCTATCTGTGATGCCACTCGTCCTAAGACTTGCGAAGTTGGCGATCTGTCCGGAAAGCACGGAAACCTCACACGCAATGGCACTATCGTCACGTAATGACAAAATTCTCTTCACATATCCGAATGCTGCCATGTACTAATACATCTCACATCCTTTAGTTTCGTCGATACGTTTGTATCTACAAAGCCCGGGCAGCCGACGTTTTTTGGCAACCGCAGTATTGTATTTCATGACAAGGACAATAAGCGCATTCTATGCTCGGACTGGAATGAAAGGCCCATGCCTAAGAACCTTGCCTCCGAAGAAGGTACGTTGCATTAATGTACATATTGATTATATCCGTAGCTAACATTCAATATCTTGAACTAAAGCTTGGGGGTTTTAATGGACAGCAATGAATATATTCCTATGGTCGTCGTGAGATAATCTTATCACGACGTATGAAGTATTGAGGTTACGGGACGGATCAGAAACAGACTTTCAAGTTCAGGTGAAGTGGGTAAACTTGATTGAATCATTAAATTATTACACATTTTATTGGTAACCCCTTGGGCCGTATGAAACATCTCTTTCAAAGGGTGGATTGCATGGGAATAGTTTTGTTGTTGTAGGGTTCCCGGAACATTGTGACAAATAATCGACAATTTAGGCACCTTGAGTCAGGCGGCATAGAGGACGGCCACGCTCCAGAGTGTTAGGGTCACAAGTCAGTCTGCTATCCTCAATGCAAGTCAGAGTAGAGCCGCCTATACTATGATGTTAGTATGCTGTAATCTCTTTTAATATTGCGGTATGGTAGTAACTTACAGTTATTTACACTGGCAGGTACACAACGGCCAGATGAGCCGTTAACAGAACAGACATCCTGTTTCAAGCTAGTGTTGGCGACACAGCAAGTGCCAGTAGGAACAGGGCGTCCAGCGTTCTGACGAGCAACCAAAGAGCCACGGCGCTCAGTAGAAGTGCCAGGAATCTTGAGAGAAGCAGCACTAGCAATGGCCAACATGCTTATAAAGACAGCAGAGATAGAGAATTGCATATTGAGTGAAGGATGTAGCTAGTTAAAGGAAAGTAGATAGTATAATTAGACAAGTCTTTAAGAACAACAATAAACCGCACAGCGGGGATGAAATAAGAGAAGATGGGCGAACGATTAAAAGTAGAGGGCTGGCCTGGAGAAGAAGAAGAGAATACAAGGTGAAGTATGGAGAGGCATTGCTGGCCTTCTTATATTTGTGCTGAGGGTCGATTTCTCAACGCTGATTACCAGGGGACGTAGATCATCATAGTTGATACAGAGTTGCCCAAGGCAAGCTGTAGCTAAGCACCCCCGCCCGCTCCACCAAATGGAATAAGCCGGCCAGGACGTTCCGGATAAGCCATGGGAAGTGTTCCCATACTTGCCTAACAAGGAAAGAGAAATAAAAAATTACTTGCTAGAGATTAGCTAGGTGGAATTTCAGCTTCAGAAGAGACAAAAGGGCTACTGATATCTAGCCTTGTTATGTGACTATTTCTGGCTGTTCATTGCATATAAGATGTTTGCCAGACAAAGGAGGCTTGGGCAAAACAAACTACAGCAAAATAGACATTGACCAGTCTAGGTAGCATTGATTTACATCTTATAGAGCATGATGGAGGTCTCAGTTTGCAGGTCTTCTATACTGTTTCTTAACAAACTTGGTGAGGCAAACATTTAAGAAACGGAAAGAAAGAAAAAAGGGCCCGTGTGTTGAATTTAGTTTTGCTTGTTTAGATGATGTTTTGGTATCGTGCTTGGCGTGTTCCGAAGTTGACTTGGGGATATGGGAAGAAACCCCTTTAAAGCTAGTTTATGGTAGTATTAGGGAATTTTTGCCTTGTCGACACTTTGGTGCACATATAACGTAACAGATGTCAAGCGTTAGTGTGGAGCGTGCTTTAATAATATGAAGCTTGTCTTGACGAGAGTATCAAATCGAGAACCCTATTTTTAAGTTTTACCGTTGTATTATCTCGTTTTTCGGATACTAGCTATTGTTAAGTACCTTGCTATTAATCGAATAATGCAGATAGTCGTTCTAGACTCTCTCGGTGTTCCTAGTGCTGTCCTCGTGAGTTTCTAGTGATCCTAAGTTTTCAACCCAGACTTACTGGCAGAAGAAGTTCATATAGTCATCCTAGCCTTTGCAATATTTCGCTAGCAGCTTCATTCTATCACTGACATAAAACTTTAAAGTTTTTGTGAGAGTTTAAAACTTTAATTTGCAACATCATCTTTTGTCTTTGTTTCAGTTATGAAAGCATACAAAATTCTACTGTGCTTGCACCAATCCCCCGATCTTTCAGCATAATGCAAGGTCAAGATATATCTTAGTGTTGCTAAGCTCATATAGTAACATAGGACAAACGAACATGATTAAAAAAAGACTACTTTATGTATCTCTTCTCCATATTATTTTGGTATTGTCTAGTCTTGTCTGGCTGGGTCCAACTCAAATTTTCCAAATATCTCGTCGATTTCTGCTAGAATCTCTGGAGTCAGAAGTTCGGTTGCCTTTAAAGCTGCGCAGTTTTCAGTGACTTGCTCTGGCTTCGAGGCACCAGTGATGACGGAAGAAACGTTGGGGTTCTTCAAACACCAAGCCAAAGCAAGCCTTGCTTGGGGGATGCCGAGCTTATCAGCAATGGGCTGAGTTGATATTGACGTGTTAGTATCTCGGGTCTAGCACTTTCGGGATGATATACGAAACTTACCTTGAGTTTCCGGCATTTCTCAATGTCGTCTTGCCACGCCTTGTTGCCGTAGTTTCCGCGCATATAGTTCACAAACTTGTCGTCACCCTTGGCAAAGCGACTCTTTGGCGGCGGAGCTTCTAGAGCATCATTGTATTTGCCACTGAGGAGACCAAACTTGAGAGGGCTGAAGGTGGTCAATCCAAGGCCGAAACGCGAATACAGGCGCTGGAACTCGGTCTCGACCTTTGTACGGTGCAAAAGATTGTAGAATGGCTGTTCAACTATAGGACCAATCAGACCTAGCTGCTTAGCAACGCCACACGCCTCAGCAATCTCATCGGCGCTCCACTCCGAAGTGCCCCAGTAGAGTGCCCAGCCCTTGATTTCGATGACATGGTTGAAGGCACGCACCGTCTCTTCCATGGGCGTGAGACGGTCCGGACGGTGGGCATAGACGATATCAACGTATTCTAGCTGTAGGCGGTCCAGCGACGACCGTAGACCCTCGAGGATATGCTTGCGGCTGAGTCCATGGTTATTCACCAAGATTTCGCCGTTAGCGCTGCCCCAATTCAGTTTGGTGGTCACAACAATATCGTTGCGGCGCCAGCCAAACTTCTTGAAGGCCTGGCCCATGACAATCTCCGAGTTGCCGCCGGCATAGGACTCAGCTGTGTCGAAGAAATTGATGCCACGATCGTAGGCTTCCTTCATGCATGCAAAAGTGGTGTCTACAACGTTGTTGTTTGTTAGCGAATCTGATAGGGGACTGTTACTGTTACGCACTTACCGTTCTCATTTTGGCCACCAAAGGTAAGCCAGCCACCAAGTCCAAGAGCAGAAACGTGCAAACCTGAGTTGCCTAGACGGCGATACTGCATGCCCGTCTTGCGTGGTTCTTCCCAAGCCATGATGCCAAACTAGGGTTAAAGGATTGTTAGCTAGACGAACAAGGGTTTGTAACTAAAGACAAATTCAGATTTGAAAAAAAAAAAAAAAAGAATATGGAGAGTAGATCAATACAAAAACACAAGTAAGATAGCAACCAGCTTTAGTAAGTATTTGAGGCATCATATCTGATACAAATTATATGTTGAAGCCTACCCGGTCGGTGCGATGGCATAATCGCCGGAGGAAATCACGGAGAAACTCTCGGAGAAGATATTGTGTAATTCGATACTAGTCCTAGTACTAGTTTAGACAATGCGCCTTGGAGGAACTTTTTTTGTAACGGATGGTAGAGGAACGGCAACAGGGGTGATGTAAATGGCGAAATCGAGCTTAGCGATGGCATTATAAACATGAGAAAAGTCACGCAAACTGCATTACACATCTGTACAACTAGCTTCAAAGGAAAATCACTGTATCATAAGGTCATAGAAAGGAGTGCGTGGAGACGGAAAAAGATAAGCAGCGCAGGGAAGGATTGACGTTTTGTTCGTGTATTGATATGACGGGATTTATTGAGTTGGTATCATCTACGGCCTGCTACTAGTTCTACTACTACCAGTTCTATCGCTAGTCTGAGGACCTTCCTCCTGGCCGGCATCATACTGTTGTCGATGTTGCTGCTCATAATAAGCTTGCTGTTGTTGTTGTTGTTGCTGCCGCTGCTGCTGCTGTTGGAGACTCAGGGCAACATCTAAAGGCTGATAAGACCAGTCATTTGACCCAAATCCCAATTCTAGGCTCATGTTCAATATAGGATCCAAGTCAATACTCTCTAGAGCCAGAGCAGCTTCAGGCCAGCTCAGCGCTGTAGACCCAGCTCTTCTAGGCGGCCCCTGCATCTCCAGTGCGCCTACAGAACCGCCAGAGCCAACATGGGTACTAGAAGCTGGAACCAGCGTTGGAAATGGCGGAGCATCAGTACCTACCGCAGGCCGTATATTCAAGATGCTTGTTGGGGAAGTAAGCACAACTTGTTGGATCTGTGAAATGCGGGCGCGTAATAGCTGGAGCAAGTCCTGGTTCCCGCCACGGCAAGATGCGAGAATGCGTTGGAGACCAAGTAGGATATCGACGGGGCCTGTCCCACTAGCCAAGGAGGGCGCACGAGTAAGCACACCCAAAACCGACGAAGAGGGTGCAGAGGACCAGTCGGACAAGACATCCATGACGCCTCTAGACATTTCATAAACCTTATACTCCAAAGATGGCCCGTGGGCATCTAAAGCTGCGCGAGGAACAGAGGCAATCAACTCGAGAAACTCGCGAGCAATCTGGACCGGCCCGAACCCGCAAGCTGGCGAGACTGCAGAAAGTGTTGTAGTTGAAGACGCCAGTATTTTTCTTGCACCAGCGCGTCGAAGTGCTGCTGTGTTTGTAGTACCGCCTTGTGACAAGAGTGCTCTCCATAGCAAGATCTGCATCCACTGGCGTGTGACAAACAGGTCGGCGCGCTGGATGTCGTTTCCAGTCTGCTGGTCCAGTTCGATTGGGACGTTGCGTAGCCGCTGTTGGAGCAACTGTAGTGCAGCTGTTGTACTTGGTGTCGATGTATCAGGACCACGAGATGTGGCACTAGAAAATTCATTATGGTGCTGAAGTGCCTCGAGAGCACCCGACTGGTCAAAGATCCAGAACAGATGTACTAGCTGGCGGAAGGCCGGCAAGACGTAAGCTGCTTCGTTCTCCTCAGGCAATGAACCGACAGTTATGGATGAGTTATTTTTAATTGGGCCAGCAGGACCGCAAGGGTTTGTAGGTATAGCAGTGTTGCCGTTATTGCTAGTAGATCTAGATAATTCTGGTTCTTCCTCGAGCACATCCAAAGGCGGAAATCTTTCTGGCATCGTGAGGACAATGGGCAGACGGTGCAGCAAAGCAACACCACGCTCTGTGACAAATAATAGCCATAGTATACGCCGATGTAGACGCTGCGCAGATAATGATAGAGATGATGAGCCTATTCCGCCATAATTTGGACGGTCAAGCCCGATAATCTGCGCTAGTGTAATGGCCTCTCTTAGCAACAAGAGCGACTGCGTCCCGCCAGGAAGTAGATTTTCATAATATACATGTAGGAAAAACGATGTCCTAAGACGGTCAATATCGCCAGAGGTATGCCGTTCGTGACTTGATGCTGTCGGGAGGCTTATAGTATCTAGCTGTGCTCGAGCCCAGCGACACTCCGCTGCCATATCCTCCGCAGAGACAGTATCTGTGATCTGGTTTTGGCCCTCTGACATACCCGAGTCTATAGACGACTCTACGCCAGAGCTGCCCCGTGGACCAAGCTTGAGCTGAGCCATGGTGGCGGCTCCGATGGCATTGGCTAGGGCATATATCTCCAGGTCTTTTGCATCGCGCTGGAGAGCGGCGATGATGTCTTCGACGGCTACAATGGGCCATACAGGAAACAATCGCAGACGGTAAATGCAGAGCCGGAGTACAAGAACGGCCACAGGTGTATGTCGATGCGCCTGTCGAGGCGGTGGCGGTAGAGTGAAAGTAAACGATTCCATAGTAGGCGGGCTTGAAGTAGCCTGCCGTGGCGCATCGAACGTATTACCATAGCCAGGCTCCGAGGGCGTTGCCACAGCGGCCAGATCGGGACTGGCAGAAGAAGCCTCCTGCAAGCTCTGGATCTGACGCAGCGTCTTGGGTCGCAAGCTGCGCGGTCCTCGCGTAGCCTGGAGCTTGTTGAACGTACATGCCAAGCTTCCCGCAATACATCGATCACACGGTTCCAGGGCTAAGGCAGCAGTGCCATCAGAACTAGCACTAGCAGAACAGCGCACCTTTCTGATCTTGCAAGCATCGCAAGCCTTGGATCCGACCTTGCGTTTCTTAGCAGATGTGAGGCCTGGAGAGGCTGACGGCTGTGCTTGCTGCGGCGCGGATTCCTCTGCCGCAGAAGATGGCAACGCACTCATCGTGAGATCCATAGAATAATCTGTAGTGTAGCAGTGACGAACTCTGGGATAGTTGGCAAAATAGCGCTGGCTGGTGCTTTGAGGGCCGTACGTTGAACGCGGAAAAGGGCCGCAGAGCGAAGCCATGTTAGGCATCTATCGTAACAAACCGAGCCTAGAAATTCAGAAGGGGTAGGATGACAGAATATAGGCAAGGCATGCTGGAACCTGCAAGGCGATAGACAGATAGTCTTGTCATCGCGGCGTTTGATGACAACATCTGGACAGCATATTGGAAAATAAAGTCGACGCCTAGCGGCCTTTCGACTTACACGGATTGATAACATAACATTACTAGTTCTCTTTAGCTGAAGGGGCTAACTATAGGGGCCTCTAGAAGCGTGAGATGGTGCTAGTATTTATGGTTACAGGGCCCGAGTCCCGCTAACTATCTACTTACTATAATCTACTTACACACTAAATTTGCTGATTGAAACAAAACTCGGGACAGATAACTAAGACCGCTGTCTTTTTAGTGGCTATTATATCAAAACATCAAATGCAAACTTTTTTTTTTATCTAGCTGCCGACTATATACAATTCAAATCCACGCCCGCTAGTATGCAAAACGGAAGTCTAAACGGCGATTGCCTTCAGCTGTGCGAGCCTTGGTATCATGTTGGTACTCAACACGTTCCTCAGCACTTAAAGCCTCCCACTTCTTCTCCTTCTGGGCGTTAAGATAAACGAGCCATTGTCTCTGGACCACAAATGCCACGAGACTAAGAGCGCAGATCGAGACAAGAACAGTGTTGCCCTGCTTATAATACGGCGAATCGTACCTACGGTAAATTTGCGAGCCGATCAGACTGCCTATTTGTACTACGACATTGTATGTAGCCGCAGCAATCGCACGCTTCTTGACGTCGAAGCAGTTCTCTGAGATCCATGCAGAAACGATAGGGTGGAAGTACGGATATCCCGAGATCAAGGTAATGACAGAGAAACGACTCCATTCTCGGCCGCCGTCTGGCAGCGTCAACAGAGAGATAAGTAATGGGAACACCCACAGTTCACCAAACAAACAATGGCCAGCCCGTTCGTTAGTACGGTTAGAGCTCCAGGAAAGAATGAGCATGGTGATTATTTGTAGTACAGCGGACGGGATAGTTAGCATGTTGGAATCAAATGTCGAGAAACCCAGACGCTTCAGAGTCAAAGTTAGATACGACTGTACGGGTGTCGCGGGGATATAGGCTACCAGACCGATGAAGAAGAGACCCCAAAGAGACGAGTCGCCTAATGTCGCCTTGATATCCTTGAGCGTTACGGGCTCGCGGATAGTCGTCAAGCCTTTGGCTGGGTCATCGCGCAAGATACGGTTGATCATGATAACTTCTTCTCGCTCATTGTACCATGAGTTGCGCCACAGGGGCGTCTTGGTAGACACGGGAGAAGCCGGAAGATAAACAAAAGACTGTACTCGATGTTAGTAAATGTCATGTTACGATGTATACAAATCTGAAGTTTGCGTGTGCTTACGACAAGAGCTAAGACCACAGTCAAGAGCCCCTCGAGCAAGAACAGCCAGAACCAGCCGGCCTTGCCATGGACGCCTCGCATCTCGAGAATGGCTGCAGCAAGAAGTGCAGAAATAACTCGTGCAATGTTTAGCGACGACCAAAACGCAGCCAGTCTGGTCGACAGCTCCTTGCTCGTGTAAAAGTACGTGGCAAACAGGATAGCGCCGGGTATAAAGCCGCCCTCGCAGAGTCCAATCAGCGCGCGCGTCACATAGAAGCCGGCACGCGTAGTGATCCAGGCCTGTGCCCACGAAACAGTGCCCCAGGCAAGCATGAGAGACGGTAGGACTCTACGGAAGCCGAGGCGCTTAGTCAGTATCTGAACAGGGAACTCGGCGGCTAGGAAGCAGACGAGTTGGATTGTAGTGCCGTTGTTGTAGTCGTCAGAGCTCATGCCAAGGTCGACGAGGAAATCATCGGCCAGGGCATTGGACAGGTTGCCACGGTCTAGTTGTAGACCAAAGAACATGACGCATAGCCATAGTAGCAGGCGCACGTCTGTCTTGAAAACTATGCGGCGCTCTTCGTCGGCTGTCCAGGTAGCCGACGGGTCGAAGCGGTGCAGGCCCTCATAGTCTGGATCTGGGACGATGACAGATGCGAGATTATCTCGGCCTATCTGGGCGGAGTTGTGGGATACTGAAGTATCAGACGAGATCGATTTAATAGTCGTCGGCGCGCCGGGGGAGGATTCTATATCTTTGGACATTGTAGGCCGTAGAGAAGGAAGGGGGTCTTTTGGGGATTCTGGGGAGATATGGTAGGAACACAGGGAGTTGCGGCAATAGTGACACTGTAGATCAACAGCTTCTTATATATCCTCTACTTAGCGTTGATGTCCAGTTACTATGAAGGCACATAATAGCACGGACTGAGAGCAGTCGATACTCGTTCCGCGGTAGGCTATTGTGCCATCTCGCGTAATCCCTTTTGATATTGTGTCTTGGCCGGGGGCCGATGATACCATCGAGTCTATTTACTACTAGACGACCGGCTAAGATCCGAGAGTTTCGCCGGATGGACGATAATGAAGTCTCTTTTTGTCTCCAAACGCGTTGGTGTCTCTAACATTCTAGCTATGATCCTAGCCTAGCATTGATCGATGATTAGATAGCGCCAAGTTTATACAACAGAGAAAACAAGTGTAAGTTGGGCCCCACAAACTTTGGTTGCAACCCCCCCTGTCCAAGCCAGATTCTCATCATCCAGGCTTGCGGTGACGACATTCTCCAATTTGCGCAAAAAAGACGACGCAACGCCGATATTTTCTCCGTCATTGTACAAGTCTCTGCCGCAGCGAATCAGCGGTTGCCTTTGAAGTGTCCCGAGTCTAACAGGATGGTACCGACCGGCTATAGCATCAAAGCTATCATAGTAGCCTAGATAGCACCTTGTCCTGGCTCTAGTGGCAGCAATGGCCAGTTCAGTCGCCGATGCATTCATACGAGTGAGGCCTTATATCTGACGGCTGTTTCTGTGTCTAGTTTTTGTCGATATTGTCCTCAACTTCACACCCAAAAGAAAAAATCTCCCATCCATCTTTATCACTCACTATCACCCCTCATCATGCCCGCTCTCCTCGACCCTTCCAGCTCAATTATCGGTGGCAACGATGCTGCGCGTCCGACTCTCACCAGCCCACTGCAAAACTCTGGCTCGCTGTCTCAGTTTACGCAGGCCGATTTGACCCCTGCCATCGGCACTGAGTTCTCGGGTCTGCAGGTCACAGATCTACTCAAGGCCGACGATGCGGTGATTCAAGATCTCGCCCTTACCAGTAAGCACCGACGTCTTGTTATTATCTCTCTTATGTAAAGCTGCTGACCAGGCCTGTGTAGTCTCACAAAGAGGCGTCGTCTTTCTGCATGACCAAGAAGTCACTCCGACGCAGATGAAAGATCTCATGCTGCGCATCACAATACTAGCCGGCTCTGTATGTTTCTGTTTCCCCGATAGCAACATATCCCCTCCGCTAATAACCAAATATATATATGTAGCCCAAGTCGTCGTCTCTCCACATCCATCCGCTCACCGAGGAAGGCTCTGAGCTCGGTGACCAGATATCTGTTATCTCATCGGAAAAGCAAAAGAAGGGCGGCGGCCTAACGCACCAGCTCAGCGACGTCAGCAGACTAGCTTCCAATGCCTGGCACAGCGATATCACCTTTGAGCCAGTGCCTAGTGACTATGCTATGCTCAAGATCCACACGCTGCCACAAACTGGCGGCGACACGCTCTGGGCATCGGCATATGATGTGTATGATCGTCTTTCGTTGCCTATTCAGCAGCTTCTTGAGAGTCTCACAGCTACGCACGACGCTTCTTTCTTCCACGATGAAGCAAGAAGACTGGGTAGTCCTATCAGACAGGGTGAGCGAGGCTCCCCGCTAAACCAAGGCCCGGGACTCGTGGCAGTACATCCCGTGATCAGGACCAACCGTGAGTCTTTTCTTCTTCTTTTGGCTTATTGAGCTACATTGCTAACCTTAGATCCTCTGTAGCCGTGACGGGGTGGAAATCTGTCTTTGTCAACCGCGCCTTTACTAAGCGCATCAACGGTGTGACTAAAGACGAATCTGACTTCTTGCTGCAGTATTTATTCAACCTAGTCGCCCTCAACCATGATCTGCAGGTGCGTTATAAGTGGCGCAAAGATGATTTGGCCATTTGGGACAATCGGTGCACTTTCCATTCCGCAACTTATGATTATAGCGAGGTCCGCACTGGAGATCGCGTATGTTCTGTAGGAGAAGCGCCGTATTTTGACCGTAATAGCATCAGTCGTCGTGAAGCTCAGGAGGGCGGAAGAGTCCAGCTCTAATTAGGCCTTAATATGAAAGTTACTGGATATGTGATGATCTATGAACAACTTTAGCGTTTAATTTTGATAGTCTCAGTGGCAGTAGTAGTAGAGCTAATAATGCTTGACTGAACCTTTGAAGACTATATACGGAAAACCCAATTTATATATATATATATATATACCGAAAATTATATGAAATACAATCGGCTAGTCTATTCAACGTTGATAACCAGCCTTCCTCCGCTGATCTCACCTCGCCGCATACGATCAAGTCCAGCATTCAACGTCCCAAATCCCTTTTGAACATCAATAATGTCCGGTGGAACCAATGCGCCTGACTCTAACAGCCGTTCCAGCCATTGGGTCAACGCATAGCCAACCTCAGGCAGTTCATGGAACAGCTTAATAGGGACACTATGAAGCACAGCTCCTGGTGGCCAATCAGTCTTGGGCAGTCCAGCAAGGCCAACGACATGTGCCTTCTGAGCTGCCTCATCATCGGCGTCGGGGAGCACCGCCTGTATGGCAGCAGCTGTAGTCTTGGCCCCGATCGTGTCCAATGCTAACCGCGCCTTGCCCTGAGTGTTTCTGCGGATCACTTGGATGGCACGCTCAGGGTCAACGCTGTCCACCCAAAGCACCGACTTTAGTGCTGAATGCGTCGCAACTCGGAGTCCGTGCTTGGCAGAGTCGAGCACGGCAATCACGCGCAGTCCAGCTAGCTGGGCCAGCTGGATGACTATATTGGCACTTGTTGCTGATGCGCCCCAAACCACTATGAAGTCGCCGGGCCGGGCACGCGGCACGCCAGCTAATGCCTCAGAACGGATGTCGCTTGGGATGCGGCCTGTGTCTTCGAGACCGCCAAGTAAGGCTGGCAAGTCAGGGCCATCATGTACAGAGCAGAAGTCAACACCGAGATTGATGTTAAGTGCAAGTGCAGCTGCAACAAAGGCAACACCCAAAGATGCACCGGCAGTCGGGCTAATGGCTCGAGGTAGACGAGCCAGAGTGAAAGCCGGGGCAACGAGAAACTTCTGGTACGTTGCTTTACGCATATCGCGGTAATCGGTTGAAATTACAATCACCTAGGCCGTAGTCTGTCAGTCCATTTGCTCTATTGTCTATATCTTTATCTCTGCTACAGATGGATGCTTACTCGGTCATGTAAGCTGAAGCGCGTGACTCCCTTTGTCTGTGCGACAACGCCACTTGCCTCGCGGCCCGATATATACGGTAGAATAGGAATGGCAAAGTTGAAATCGCTGCTAGAACGTTAGCTTTGTCCTATAGGGGGTGCAGTTCTATTTAGACATTATATCAGTTATAACTCACGGTGCTTTCCAGTCTATCGGGTTCAACCCAATCACCAGCGTTTTCACCAATACGTCTGTGTCTAGTTCCAATTGAGGAACTGCATAATCACCAATAATTTCATATGGCTGGCGGACCTGTCGTAAAAGGGCTACTGTCTGTGTAGTAGGAATCGTGATATCGACTAGTGGAATCTGGTACTCGTCTACGGCTTCCACCTTGGATATCTTGGCTGGACGTCCACTATCTGATGAACTAGACTCGGTGCCGGAGTCTGGGGGTGTAGGGGATGTTGATGGCTGTTGCTTTGCACGCCCACTCTTGTTCCGCGTCAACGAAAAGCGCTTGATAGACGCCCAGGTAGACAAAGGGGCCGACAATGACATGCTGGGCCGACAGTTATGAGAGATTTACAGCAGGCTGTTTCTTTTCGCTAAACAGGGTGTTTGTTTGTTTCGATGTTAAAGCTGGGGCCTTTCATATCTTGTACTTGACTACGTAGTCCGTTATCAGTACCGGTACCGGATATATTCATGTGTAGTAAAGCACGCAAGTGGTGGCCTTTGTCACGGTTATTAGACTGCTCACTCTATCTTGTGTGCGCATCCCGTCATATGCAGTGTGAATGATGTTGATCCCACATAGAGGGAACTAAAATTGCTTTCAAAATCTCTAAGCTAGCTCTAGTTTTTGTCAGGGGTATCAGGACCAATGAACGCAAGATGTATGCTGTGGGTTGCAATATTATTCCTAAATTGATGGACAGACCTATCAGGAAACTTATCTGTGTCTATCGGCAAGATGTGTGCGGCTTTATCATTCCGGCACTTTTCGTAGTGGCCACGCCATCCGCGATAACCATGACGAGATTGCATGCATTCCATTAATTCAAACGCCAGCACCTACTCCCAAGTTAGACAACAGTAACATATCTTGTTTAATTACCACCTTTCTGTCCTACACAATACTTAAAGCAATACTTGATAACCAACTATTGGCTTGTCAATTTTCTCCGTGACGGGTATTGTTAGGAAGAGGGGAATCTGCTATCACAAACCCTAATTGGCATTCAGTGTAAGTGGTTAGGGTTCTTATAATCACCTTAATTTGGGATCGGAATAGAGTTATTCCGACTATAAAACGAAAGCAGGGCTTTCTTTCAAAATTTCGGCCTCTTGAGCTACTGTTTGAATCTTTCTACATTATTTTATCAGACGGCTAGTTTTTGCTTGAATGAAATATATCATCAGTTATTGATTGGATCATTCCTCTCAGAGTGAAGGCAACGCGTCTATCGAACTAGGAATTGCCACTAACCATCACTGTTTGATATCAACCTTCGTCTACTCTAGATATCAACTATCATGCACAAGTAATGAAGTTAAGCTCATAATCCACCCTGGCTATGATCAAAGTTTGCAAGAGCTTTCCTTCGGACCTAGAAAATCATACAAAGATACGAACAAATAGTTTGTATAAGCCCCACAGCGTTGGGGACAGACTTTCAGATCCAAATCCAAATCACGACTAATAATACATTGTAGTACCAACACAAACTTGGTAGAGTACCGAATAAGTGAGTATCTTGTCCCACGGTCAATTCAGTACCCGTAGACTCGAAAAGGCACTCAAGCACACATCACGACATTTTTGAAGTAATGACTGCTACTTTAAATACTTCATACTGCTCTACGCTGCCTCTTTAGGTCTACCTTACTAGTGAAGAGGCAGACGAAGCTACTAATACATACGCATGCGCTAATAGCGACCACTATACAGTAAATTGGCTCCCTTTCTACATCAAATGCTCCCAAAGGATGCATCACGAGAAGATACCTTTGCGTGTGCAGTAAATTTCAATATCCTCGGTCTAGAGCTATTGCATATAAAGCAAAATGGTGAATAGTATCACAGAGCTAATAAATTGTGGTTCAAACGTATGTATGCCTGCAAATGACGTTTACAACTACCCTACCATTGAAAATATACCCCCAGAGATGAAAAGCGTTTATTGCTTGGAACATTCACAAACGAGCGCTCCTTTGTTAATTGGGCGATGTACCCCACGATTAGAGTTGTTACAGTCTCACTTACTACCGGTTTGACCCCAGCTAACTCTTAACTAACCTACTAGCATCAACTATTTGTATGTGCTTCAGGAATACTACTACTATTCCTATCCGCAGAGTTTTGGGCTTCTAGACGGCGGGGAGCCCAGGGTAGAACATGAGATGGAAAGGCGGTAACTACAACCTACTGGTACTATAACTATGCAATAGACAATGACATACCGAATGAGAAGATGATTTGACAAGAAATCGGAAGAGCTCCAAGAACGTGACCAGCCAAGACAAACATCTAGTAAAATAAACAGAAACTAAGCAATCTTAAGATTGGATGCATGTAATTTAGAAACTTGGAGCAAGTCAAAGCAAGATTCAATAAAGATCAGAAAACGACAATAACTTGAATTTTAAAAAAAAAAAAAACTAACCCTAAAACGACCTAATTGAGTTCTTGAGAATGACAACAATTAGCCAATTGTAACCGACTTAGTCCCCTCCTCAAATATTCATTACAACCTGATTAGAAGTTAGATATGACGGCTTCCCCTTCTGTTGTAACAGTGATTGAATCAAAGTTAATGGAATGAGGGCTTCCAGCCCCCTTGAGGGTTTCAACAACTTCCACAAAGCAGAAGGGTTATTGATCGTCACATCCTTACATGACAGTAGTAATTACATAGTCAGAATCAATTCATAACACCGACTCACCGGCTGAACATTCACTCAACTAACAACTATATAAGGAAAGGGGAACCGAAGCACAAACTGCTGCATCAACAGCGTCATATATACAGCCTGACGAGGATCACAGCATAAAGTAAAGGAAGTGAGCCCGGACATGGCGGGAAGCAGTTTTATCATATAAGTCTGCAAATTGGACAAGTATCTGACAAAGTAGCTAGAATGAACATACTATTTACGAAGAGGTCACATTGGTATCAACACGGACGTTTGCAATGAGGAAGTTGGTCAAAGCGATTAGACTTTAAGTTTTTTTTAAGCCTCCGATGCCGTCTGGCAATAATCTTTCACTCAGGTCTAGATATGCATAGAAATCATGAACAGATAGTTTGAATATGCCCTACAGCGGAAGAAATTTACTCAAATCTTATTACTCTGTACGAAAGTAACGCATCGTTATCCCAGCAGGGTACACAAGTGACAAACGCCAGGTTGAGCTAATTGCATATAAACTCAACCGTGGGTCAAGTTATGGAGCATCCCGTATTACGAAGAACAACGGCAGATCATTTGTGGATAAATGATAAACAACTGGCTTATATTTTATTTTTCAGTCCTAAGAGCCCCTAATAGGACGGTATAATTTTCCCTATCTGAACGATTTTCTCACTGTTAAGAAAAAAAGAAAAGAAAAATGGTACATAGGGTGAGTCCTCCCTTTCCACCGTCTTAGACACATTATAATTGACCAATAACATTGCCCCAATCCCTTGGTCCTAACTAAGTTCCTAGTTTTTCTAAGATAGCCATAACCACCATCACCATTATCATCAAACCCTCCTTTTGCACCGTCCTATGCTCTACCACCGCTGCTACGTTTTGCTCAGAGCAGAAGCAGAAGCTTTACAATTGAGGCTAGTTCGCCTTGAGTGCCGATTTTGCTAGTCTGAGCCCCGAATCGTACCCTTTTGCACAAATGTAGTTGATACGAGCAGGTTGGTCATTATTGACGTTAGACGGACTTCATGAGTATACTGATAGCCTATAGCAAGATGTCATATTCCAACTCTTTAATTGCGTCATCAGGCTTTCCTAACAGTAGCTTATGACCTTGAGGAGGCCGTTGATGACTAATAAGCAGGTTAAGAGGATCATGAGATTCAGGTATGAAAATTGTTGTTGTTGTTGTTGTTGTTGTTGTTGTTGTTGTTGTTGTTGTTGTTGTTAGTGACCTTTTGATTTGTGCACTTACCAGGCTTATAAGTCGCTGAACTTTATTCATTCACTGAATATGGTTATAGCGTATATATGCAGCAAATAGTCATTAGATCCACTCTATACCTTTTTCTTCTCTCTATTAGGGGAAAACCGTCCAGATAAGGAAAAGTATATAGTCCCATACCTCTTTCTTTATCTCTTAGTCTACCAGAACTACCAAATGGCGCAGGCATATCGGTGCTTCCAAAATTCTGGGCAAGTTGTTCAAAGTACTACAAGGTTCCTAGAATTGACCTCCTTTATGTCGCAGAATAGGCCACAGTAGAGGAGCAACACCGTAGAAACTCTTTAATCTAGAATCCAGGCATGCCGGTAATATTCCCAGGTTCATGCGAGAGTCAACGCCAATAACATTAGCAAGGACCCGAGAAAGGAATGAAAGATTCGACAACGGAAAAAAGCCGACGGTACCATTCGTAGCTTAAAATTGGACATTTTCCCAAGCTCATGATATTCGTTTAGGACGTAGATGTATGTCGAGGCTTCAAACGATACCTAAGCGCCGATGCCTAACAAGCGCCGATCAGCAGGGTAGATGAGTTTTAAACGAGCTACTACATTTTTATTTTATTTTTATATATTTCTGTATAACTACAAATTTCATGCAGAGGGTTTTCAACGTAGAGAACGTGCAAGTAATTTATAGAGAGAAACTGAGGAAGGCCCCTAAACGAGTAACGCCAACTTCTCAAAGGAGAATACAAAAGATTGTGAAGAGGGTCTGATAAAGATGTTCACGAGTTTTGCTTTTCCAAAGTACACTTTACTTTGAGAATCATAGATGTCTTTCAGTAATGAAATATGAAGTATATTTCATTGATAACCTTCCAAAAATTGTACCCGTTCGAGGCCTTTTACCATATATTAGGCGCTCAAACGATAACGGCTATAACTCTGTCAAATCTCTTCGCAAAGGCATGTTTACAAAATCATGTAGCTATACAGAAAGTATCTTATTAAAAACCCCTTACTTCCCCCTACCGATATGCGCTTGATAGGCAGCGGCACTTTAGTTCTCGTTCGGGGGGGGGCCTCCCTCGACTTGTATAATCATGGGACTGACGATGATGATGAGAGAACAAAACAAGCCTAAAGGGTATTCAGGAAGGGGAAACGAGGCAAAAGGCTGTTCTTGCTGTATTCAGCAGCGCAGAGACAGCTAGACAAGTACTTGGTTAGTTGGCCAGGGCCGCATGATTATTCTGACTGAACCCCTTTCAGCATTACCACGTCGTGTATTACATAGTGGCAGAAGACAAATCAACAAACAAGTGAGATCAACCTGTTCTTGACTAGGGGCTCAGAATACGAGAAAGCTAGGGCACTTAAGGTTCACCGTCAAAAGCCGAACCGTTCGTCGAGTAACTGGACGATAGCGCCAAGAGTTGAGCGTGTACTCCATTGTTGCTTCAGATCTGTGGAGGATATTGAATTAGTACTAGTATTGCACACACAGCCTTTTTGGCCGCTTCAACAAAAGGGAACACTTGAAGAAGGAGAAAATCAAGCTTTAGCTACTTGAAACTGCAGGGAACAAGAGAAGTCTTTGTCGCGAGCAATTCCGCGGTGACGGCAGCAACGTCGAAGAACAGTCCCCGCTGATTGGCTTGACGCCTCTAGTATATATGTCGAGAGATGTGTATCTCTCGAATCACCCTTTGAAGGAATCTCCTCTCCACAGCATTGTTTAGCTGTTAGCTAGCATCCGACATTTACATTCTTTTACATCTATTTTGATATTCTTACGCTCGTTACCCCATTGCTATTCTCATTTTGTCACTTACACTACTTAATATATCATCTGCTGTCACTCGCTTCCTGAAATGCCTTCTCTAACGTCGGTTTTGGCGGCTTCAGCCCTGATCAAGGCCGGCTCTGCCGCAGTCATTGATTTCCCCGTCACCCGTGTTGACGGCTATGTACGTAGTCACTGCAAGGCACGTGTACATCACATGATCTGACTGCTAACTATCTCCCCCCCTTAGAGCACCGTTGAGCTGGAGGTTGGAAGCACTAACACCATTGTGCGTCTCATGTTTGATACTGGTAGCTCGACTGCCTGGATCTACGACGAGGTATGTGCCGAGACCTGCCCCAACTACACTGGTAGCAAGCGCCCTTTTGTGGGCTACAATGCCTCTGCGTCTTCCACCGGTGAGAACACCGGCCTCTACGGCATCATGGACTATCTGGGTGGCCGAACTGCCGGATTTGCCTACAAGGATGACTTCCGCGTAGGCAATGTGACCTGGAAGCAGAGTTTCCTGACCGCCAATGAGAGCTCATGGGCGCAGATGCCCGCTGACGGCTTCTTCGGCCTGGCCTTTAGCACTATTGCTGATGCCAACACCACCACTATTGTCGAGACCATGATGCAGGATGGCATGATTGACAATCCCCGCTTTGGTGTCTACTACGCCGACATGGGCAAGATGACCACTGATGTCGGCAATGGCGGTCTTCTGACTATCGGTGGCTCCAAGGAGGAGGTCTACGGCACCGGCGTCATTGCCAACATGTCAACCGAGGTTTCTAGCTCGGAATACCAGCTGTGGCGCGTGGGCATCACCGGAATCTCCAGCTCGTATAAGACGAATGTAGCCACCTCTTCCTCTGCCGTCGGTGACGTCGTGACTGACCACACGGCACTGCCCCTGGGATCATACACCGTCTTTGACACCGGTGCCAGCAGCGTCTCTGTGCCTGAAAATGTAATCGAGTCGCTATACGCGTCCATTGGCATGAACTGGACAGCCATCGCCGGTGGTAAGCACCTTCCGCTGTGCACCGAGTTCACCGACGACTGGTCTGTGACCTTTGAGTACGAGGGCGGCGAGAATATCACTCTCACCGGCAGTATGTTTGCTCTGCCTGGCTTTGCAAACCGCGACGATGCCTGTTGGCCTCCATTCGATAGCTCGAACGCTGCCGATTACTTCTTCCTGTTCGGCACTCGCTTCCTGAGAAACTTCTACACTGCGTACGACTTTGGAGCTGATACTGCCAGTGACTACAAGCCGTCCATTTCCTTCTCGCCCCTTAAGCCCGAGTACAAGTCTACTTTCGTGTAAGCCGGTAATCAAGGTTACATACCAGGATCAAGGTCCGGTCACTTTGTCCACTATACACCAAAAAAACGACTTTCCCAACGTGCCTGGAGCGCAGTGACGTGGAATCCTAGATAGATCAATAATTAGCTAGTAACACTTGAATAGCATCCATATATTCCAAATATCTTACATATCTTGCCTGAAATGTTTGGACGAACCATGCCTGGAAAGAAAACTGAGGCGATGTACGGCACAGGGGCATGTTCATGATATAGTCTGTAGGCCTTAGTTTGCTAAGATACGGGCCCCTTTGTGCATGTAAAGCAGTAAGCAGATCAAACTGTGGGGTGACATTAAGTCGAATCCTAAAAGGTTACATGCATATATCACGTACGTGGCAGCATTGTAATTATTTGTTAGTGAATGGTTGTAAGTATTAACAAGTATTCAACTACTAGATTAGCTGGCACCAGATATGTAGACGGCCGTTAAGAATAAACAGGATAGAAGGATATGCATTAAGATATTAAAAAAGGTAGTAGAAAAAAAAAAGAAGTGCGCTGGTGGTATATGCTGACCAAAAATAAAACACAAAATAGAGCAATAGCCGTCCGTCCAGTAAATGCGAAACGAGATATGCATTATGCATATTCAATGCAATGCAATATAAGTTTTGTTTTTTCTTTCTTTCTTTCTTACCCTTTTAGAAGACAAGAACCAACGACATTACTAGACTAATCGCCATCTTTGTTACCGTGCTCGACACGACGGAGGCCGCAGAGACCGCTGTTGGCTTAGACGAGTCAGACGCACCAGTTCCAGTGGCATCGGACTCGATAGCAATAGCACCAGAGGCTGTAGAAGTGGTATAGCCAGAGGGAGCAGCAGACGAAGAAACAAAAGTGGCTGAAGCTGAGGCTGAGGACGAGGACGAGGAAGGCTCGATATCAGGTCCGTTCTTCCACACGTCTAGCAGACACTGCGTGAACAGGGTGTTGTCAGTCCACTTGCCGTTACTGAACTGCGGCGTCATAGTCAAGATGTAGTCCTGCTTGAACGAGCCAGCAGCCCAGCCAGTCAGACCAATGTAAACGTCGGCGTTGTTAGCGATAGCTTCGTTCTGAGCGCAGAACATCTTTAAGCAGGAGGCGTCACCTGAAGCGCCGGTCTCAGAAATCATACCCTGGCGACCAGCCTTGCGCAGAAAGTCGGCGAGGGCGTTGAATGCGTCAACGTTGTCCATGACACACTCGGTGTGCGTGCCAGAGTTGTTTATGTCCAAGTACTTGTGGATGTCCAGAAGTAGGTTGCCAGTCGATCCATCGGGGTTTGTGACTTTGAGCAAGGCGGCGGCACTGCCGTTCTCGACCATGGTGGCTACGCTAGCAAAGTTGCTGCCAGGCAACAGAATCATCTGTGATGTGGCACCCAACTTCCGCAGCGCCGTGACGACGACCTGGCACGTCTCAGCCCACAGACCAACGTCGAGATCATGGGGCTCATTCATCAGGCCAAAGATGACGTGGTCGTTGTCCTTCCATGGCGCGGCAATGTTCGTCCATAGCTTGGCGAATTCGTCGTTACTTACGCCGCCCTGGCCCACAATGCCGTTATCGTAGCGCGCAAAGTTGTGCAGATCAATCTGACAGTAGGCTCCAGTGGCCAGGCAGGCCTTCACCAACGCCTGGTATTCGCCAAAGTTGGTGCGGTCGAGAGTGCTGCCGCCTTTGTTGGCCGTTAGGAATTGCCAACTTACAGGTAGGCGAAACATGTTCAGTCCATCGTCGTCGACAAAATGCTGCATCTGCCCGGCGCCATCAACGCCACCAATGTTCTGTAGGGGGAAGACAATCTGGCTAGTCTGGCAGGTACCCTATAGTTCCGGGTTAGTATCTTGTTCCAGGGAGAGCCCGCAACTCCTCTTATATGTTATAAAGAGAGAGAACATACGTCGATATCGCATCCAAAGTCTGCGCCAGAAATCGCAACGCCCTATAAATGCATGTCTCAGTTAGTAAGACATCGCTTGTAGCTGCAGTTACGGCAGCCGTACTGCAGGCTGATCTTAAGCGCGAAGTCAACTTACCACGTACTTGAGCTTGGCCGCAGCCAAACCCACAAAGGTGGCGGCAATGATAGAAGTAGAGAAGCGCATCTTAACTAGAATGTGTAATGAGAAGAAAGCTAGGACTAGAATAATGAATGTCGCAAGAAGAACAAGCTTCTCTGAGAATAATATGGCCCAGACTTATTACTATGTATGGCGGTAGGAGGTGGATCTTGAAGGCAAAGGAAGCAGAGAAGACGGAGGGAACCGGGGGGGGGGGGGAAACAATGATAGAACAGCGGTGCCTGGACAAATAAGTAAGATAGAACAAGCTGTCTGAGAAAAGAAAACTCCAAGGTTCCGGTGAGAAAAAGAGCTAGTCTATTCTTGTTGCAGGGGAAAGCAAAGATAGGTTGTCCACAGAGGAATATAGTATGCGGAGGCTAGCTATCTTAGAGTGGTCCAAGCAGTAATCTGGAGAGGTACAAGAGATAAGATTATATGAAAAGGATAAAAAGAGAGAAACGAGAAACGAGAAACATGTATAGGAATCAAAAGCACCAGCAACAGAAATATTGCGTCTGACTTTGCCTGACATAGAAGTAGGACAAACGAAATTGAGAGTTACTAAATAGAAGACACTACAAGAAGGCACAAGAAAAGAGGACTGATGATGACGCTTTAATATAAGTATAAGTTATCTCTAAGACTTGGCACTAGGCTTTTTGTTCCAAATTCACTACCAGAGCCGTATCTTTTCCACATACTCCGCTCTAGCTTTTATAAATAAGCTTCAACTAAACTTCTGCGACTTGTATCATGGCCGGACGATCTCGCCGAATGTTGCATCAAAAATGCCCACTAAAGGCACCTGCTCTGCTGGCCGCATAGCCGCCCCAAGTTTCAGATATCGTTGATCGCTCACAAGTTTCCTACAAGTCTACTTACTACATTCTCTTCTTTTTTTTTTTTTTTTTTTTTTTTTTTTTTTTTCCTGTTCTCTCCTTCTGCAAAGGGACACGATGTACAATATGTTAACTCTGCTGTCCTGTAAGTATGACACTATCCATTAAGGGGCTGAGCACCGGTTGGGAGATGAGAGGGAATTTAGATGGTTACGTTTTCTCGTGATTCTCAAAGCGCTACCTCTAAGCTCGTACTAATTTTCTCGTTACTTCTGATAATAAAGAACAAAATCCAACGCCAGAATCCGATCAAGTCAGATCCGGCTGGCCCTGTATTGCTGGGCAACAAAAAGGGTCGTGTTTTTCGCAGTTTGGGGTACGCTTTACCTATTTGGGCTTCGCTTTGGCTAAAGTCATGCTAGCCCAAGCCACTGAGGAGTTCCTACTACCAATTAACGAGTGGCAGGTTTTGCCTCGTATTGTTCTATTTCGGACCCTTTGTTCCATCTATATTGCCTGATCACTACTACTACTACTACTACCTGCGGATCCTTTGTAGACTCCATGCTGTAGTTGAAAACGAGCTAAAGTCTCGCAGCATTCGGATCCAGATTGCATCACGAACAAAACAATGATAGCAAGATATGTATTTTGACAGCTCAGATACCACAAGCCTTCAATCAGAGACAAGATGAAAAAATCAAAATCAAAATGCTGTACCAGGATCGTCAAACACTTTAGACTCTGCGTTACAACGTCGATCGTTCAAGCCCCTGCAGCAGCCTAGAGACACTGGGTAGGTATATCAACTAGTCGACTTTTTTGTTGTGATCTTGTACGAATCTAGTGATGTAACGGTAATCATATATCCTGTTGTTATATTCGAGTATTTGCGCAATATATTCAAGACTTCATCTATCCTGACCAATCAGCTTCATCCTCTATTCTGTAAGCTTTCTTTTACTGTAGTTGTAGCCAGATGGCGAACAAAGCGTCGTCATGGTCTTATAGTCCATATTTACTACATAGTACATAGTATATATGGCTGGTTCGCCAGTGGCTTACTGCAGCGGGGCGTTGGCCATTCCCGAATCTGGAAATATCACAATGTTCATCTCATAGACCAGCCATGTTGTGCCTATCAGCATATCTCATCATATATCTACCAGTAGTATCACTATTCGGATTACTGGTGATACAGACCCTGACACTACGGTGATTATATGACGTCAGGAATGTCTGATCTACTAGTAATACAAGTACTAATTCCATGGCAATAATTATCAACATATAATAGAGCATACAACGCTATGGTTGGATACTTGTTTACGTAGATAAGATATCATAATGGTCATCTGTGAGCCCGCTGCTCAAGCTCCAGACTTATGAAGCACGCCGACTTCCAGGCTCCTAAACATGCATATACTTAGCCAACTATATGTGCATTCAACGCTTATTGCTATACATCCAACAGACACCATTTGACCAACTATCCAATCTAGTCTCTATATAACACCTTACAGGACGATCACCTTTCACATACGACCATAGCTTGTAATAGACACAGGATCCCGTCCGCTCTCCCTTAGATTAGCTACCAAGCGTTGGCTTAGTATTATATAGTTGACCATATGAGAATCTCTAGTGTTGTATATTTATATCTTTCTCGTATTGTCGGTCACTGCTGGCGTTACTTTTACGAAGTATGCAGAGGTCACTCATTACCAGCCTCCTGCTCCCAGGGTTCTGCTCATTGGGACAGGACATGAGAGACGCTTTGATAACATCTCTCAATTATATCTAGCTTCCTTAGAACTCGGACTTCCTAATGCAGACATTGATTCGCGCAGTGGTAGTGTAAATAATGAAATCATTATCATCGTCACCTTTGGGGGGTTCCCTAAGACACATATACTGTGAGTACCGGCGCATGTGAGTATAACCAGCATAAGAAGAACAGAGAAGCTTACATAGGAAGCCACCTCGCGCCGGCCGTCAGCCGACGGGACTACGACGCTATCATGGGCCAATACCTGGATCAAAAGGCGACTATATCAGTGCTTCCGCTGCTAGTGGCAAAGACAGAACAAACAATACCATCACCGTACCAGACCTTTTGGCCATGCCGATAGCACGGAAATAAACTATGAGTAATACGGGCCAAAACAGGTACAAGTCGTGCTCGCAAGCTTACCGGAGTATGCCTTCTGTGCAAAGTACTATCATCTTTCCAACCATAATGATACCGAGCGGAGAAAGCACCGAGGCACATATGATCTTGCACGGAAAACCTACGCCGAATTCTACCCTAGTCCTTCACCTCCGCAAGAGGTGTCAAGTGGTTAGTAAAGAAGTTGATGTCATATAGCTCACTCTTTTTTAGACTACATCAGACAACGCCCTTCTAGTTGACAACGCCCGAGGGCAATACGTTGAAAAGCTAGGGGGATATAGTTTCCAATTATCTTACAATGAACCACGAATTGTCATTATAATAAAGAACACACACACAAGCACGTTGTGCCATTCATCTTATAGTAATGAACATATATCCATAAGGTTTGACGTTTCATATTGGCGATGTAGTTGTATATATATTATGTGATTATTCTGACCATCAGAAGATTAAATTGTATCAATATTTTCTACAGTTGCAAGGCAGCTGAAAGAAGCCCAGGCCATCCCTTCGTTCATGTTCATGATCCACGTCAGTACTGGGCAATAGCCCGTCAAGCGCATGTCATATACGGTGTCTGGGAACTCAAAACCGGTGCTTGATGAGATGCTGTGAGTGAATCCGGCGCGTAGTGTCCATTCATGTTATCCTGGTTCTGCGGCGTATATGCGGGTTTTTTCTGCTGTTGCTGGTACGATATGGCCGGCGCATAAACTACTGGCACCAACATCGGCGCACCACCGACAGCTGGGACCCAGTAGGCCTGTTGTTGGCCGGGATAGACAGCATTCTGGGACTTCTGCTGGATTACGAACTCTCTTCTGCGCCAGTGACGCAGGCGGCTGGTTTCGAAACAGGCGCGGACAAACAAGACACCATGGAAAAGCATAAGTAGCCATAGCAAGATAACGAGGCCGTGGAAGAATCTTATCATACGTTTCGCGATGATGTACTCGGACCAGTCTGAATAGTCCATTTTGCTAAAAGCGCTATATGCAGGGTAATCATAATCGTCGTCACTCTCGAATCTCCAAAAAACGGTAAGGATAGATCCAGATATTGACGCAACAAGCCAGATGATAAGATGTATAGCAACATTTCCACCGGGGGAAACACCGCGCGTAGGACCGAGGGATATAACCATGAGATTTTCGGTTACTGTAGAGATAATCGACAAGATGGCGACGGCCATGCATAAGCCACATGTTAGGTGTGTGGTGGTTTCGTCGCCATAATCATCGAGGTCTCGTGTCAGACAATACAGTGACAGGATGATGATGGCAGTGGATATGATGAGCATCACGAACATGATCCAATTTTTAGTCACAAACCAGGTCTTGCTGAACGGTGGCTTGTTGTAGTTCTCGTGCACTGACTCGGACTTCTTCAAAGAAGGCGCCTTCGCAGAAACCTTCTCAGTGTAAGCAGAGGACTTGGAGCCGGTTGGCGTAAAGGCGGGGGCCGCAGAAGTTGAAATCGCTGGGGTTCCAGCTGGGGTGGTAGCTGGAATAGGCACATCGCGTGAAGAGGCGATAACAGGCTCAGCATCAACCTGGGGCTCTGAAATGTTGTTTGAAGTAGGAACATGCTCCTGATTTTGATGACCGACAGACGACGAGGACAACTGCTCTGGTGACATAGTGTTGTATCGCTGGTGGTCAGCAACTTCTATGGATGGCGGCTCAAGAGTCGGAGTTCTCGAAGATTCAGCCATAATCTCTCCTTTTGTCAGATAAGTTAAAAGATTCGTTTGCGTGATATTCAGAATATAAGCAGAAAGACAAGTTGACTGAAATGTTCAAAGTATTAAGATAGAAACGTATGTAGATATTAACGAAAGACGGTTGTGATAAACGAATGACTGGCTAGCGACACCCTTCTACTAGATGGCGGAAGTACATGCTAGCTGGTAGAAGACCAAGAAAAAGAGTAAGAAAGAAAGAAAGCAGGAAGGGATGTCGTGAAGCTTAAAACTAGTTCTTCTTTCAGCTCCTTTGGCCGATTCTATTCAATGGCACAAGAGAAAACTCACCTCACACCAAGATAGCCTAGTTGGAAAAGAAACCTCTGGGGATATCGCCCTCTATTAGCGCAAGTTGTTCAGGCTCCATTCCTTGATACGAGCCCTTGTTGGTGGCAAGCGTCAAGCTCGTTACAATAGCCAATAGGCCATTAGGAAGAACCTTCCTCTCCTCCTCTACTAAGACCTTATTTACTCTGCTGGTTTTGTTCACTGCAGAACAGATCCCTGATATACGATACATATCACTAAGAATAGGAGTCTAAAAGGGACAGTATCGTTACACTACGTCTTATTGGCCCGGTGTTTAGCCGCATAAAGCCAGATCGGGCGTTTTAGAAACTAGGGTGACATGGAGAAAGTGAGAACGCTCTTTCCATTGATTGAACAAGTAATGTACAAAACTAAATGGGCGCTCTTGGCATCAGCAATTCTCTGAAGAAAAGAACAACCGCTTAGTGGGATTGTCATAACCTCACTCGATACAGCATCGTTACTATTGTAGCTCAAGTGGCTCGTAAATTTCAAAGTCACGAAGGCGGAAACAAGGCCACAGATTATTTCAGCCTGTCAAGTATCAACTACCGGATAAGAAACGAGAGAGAAGCCTATCATAAAATCTAGGATCTTTGTTTGGTTTTCTAACTTTTTAAGCTTCGTGCTTCTATGCAAGGTTGTTGTCTCACGGACTCCACTTTCGGGCGTAAGTTTAAATTGCTTCAAAATTTTGTAGCTAGGACCCTAGGATTGTTACTGTCAGGGTAACCCTATGTTCAAGTGTCACTGATGGTTACTGGTGATTCTTAGTTCGATAGACGCGTTACGTTGCCTCCACTTTGAAGAGAAATAATCATACTGATGACTGAGTATCTCTGATCTATCTAAAGCTCAACCCTAACTTAATTGAACATGTATATAGATAAGACAAATTAACCTCAAGCGCCTTAATAAATACCAACCCCGCTTTCGAACTAGGATCTGGCTAACCCTATTTAGATCCTATTGAACTTTTTCAAGGAATGCACATCACATCGTATAACCCTTAAGCCCATATTACCTATGGCGAACAACACTGTAATGAAACACCACGCTCTATTGCTATGCGAATGCTATTATCAGGGCTGACAAGGAGGAGAGAACTCGATATGAAATCAAGTAGCATATATAAACATAACCTCATGTAAAGCACCTTTCATATTTGAGAGTCTGCTAAGATATTAGCTTGTAGAAAGCTACAATATAAGTTTCTGTTACTATGCTATTACAATTCTTATGTAAAGAATTGGAGCGGAGCTGACGTGTAATTGTCCGGACAGCTGCGGGGGCGGGTTTAGCTGTCGGACTCTGATATGAAGATAGAGATCAATATGTCCAGGATAATATTCATATTTCAACATTTTGTCTAGAATTCTGTATTTTTAGTTATCTATGCTGGATATCACACCCATAGATATGACACTTTGCAGCTTTTCTAACTCATTAACTCGATTGAATGTTATTTATAATGGGACCTATTTTGACATATGAGCTGCCCAAATAATCACGTAATTACATAATCATTATCTACAACCTGTAAGCTACAATATTGGCAATAGTTCTCGAGGTTAGACTTGGCATGGCATGGATTCGGCACGGTACAAAATCCACACTATACAAGATGGGGAGTATTTAGCTTGTGGCGATAACAAAATGAACCAAGTCTCGCCTTCTAGTGCCGTACTGTTTGATGTATTCCTGTACTAATAATATAAATCAAGAACAAAGAAAGATGGCGATGACTACAGTTGCACTTAAGAGTGGCTAAACCTCTGAATTGCAAATTTCCTTTTCATTAAAGATAAAGAGGTTAAAGAAGTCATCGTTCAGGGTTTTACGTTTTCGCTGCGCATATTACACCATACACTTATCACATAAAGCTTTACCGAGGATGTACATATATGAGATATAAAGATTGGCACATATGACCCCAGCTTGACCGGCCATTTACGACCTCATCATATTGGTTTTAACCTAAAAGACGCCGTTATTGGAATGGCTGGCGTAGTCAGTCAAGATGAACTTTTCTAGGTTATAGGCACAGAGAAGATATCTTTGCGGAAGTGATTGTATATCTCATACTTGAAGCAAGGCTTGCGAATAGTATCTTCATAGTTATCGAAACTGGATAAGAAAATTATTTCTTTTTGGCTTGTGAAGTGAATAGGAGGAAATGTGTGTCTAGCCACTTTACATCGTGACTATGCCTGCACGTGTGCAACAACGTGGAACAAGTTGGTGTTTAAGCGGGCAGAAATGTTAGCCTGCTACTATGGAGAGTTATATATAGCAGCTAAGAGCCCGAAAATGATTATTATTTGAGCATGTTAAAAGTCATTAGAATGTATCAGACAGCAACGTTACCTAAATCTATACCGGAGACTTATATCCTTGACATATATTCTAGACTGCCTTGATACAGATAGAGACAAGATAATTTCATATACAGCTACTAACTACTATCTAGTCTATAGGGAAATATGAACAAAATGGATCATACACACATATATAGTGGCAAATATAACTGTATGTTGCCCTTTTTTATATAAGATTGATATGCGCCACCAAATTTAGGCCCCAAATAGAACGCACAGAAAATCTAGTTACGACGTAAGCCCAACATTACGATGAGTGAGATCATATCAAAGACGGGCGTTGAAAGTACTTGAGGGGTGTAAAGGCTGATTTTCTGCATCAAAGAACAAAGACGCCCAAATCGACATGATAATATCAGCAACCCCCATATAGATCACTGTTCTTTTACTAACCTGACTTCTTTTTCCTTTGTTTCGTATCTAGGTTAGGTAAACTGAATAAAAGACTCTTTCTCGGTTTGGTTTTCTTCATTGCTATACTTGTTTTTGAGTATCTGTTTATTTTATTTGTTGACACAGTATTCGACACAAAACAGATATCATCGACATACACAGTCCTTATCTTGATTGATTGTTTGAATATTCAGCCTTGAGATACCCCGAACATCGACTATGGGTAATCCATATCAAAACCTTGACCTCTCGTGCCCCGACGAAGGCAAGTTTTACATTTGCACCGGAAACAAGACCGAATTTTTGGGATGCTGTACCAGCAATCCGTGTACTGACGCACAGCAGGGTGTATGCCCAACTTCGAATCTTCGCGAGGCGTCCTTTGCCTCGTCGGCCTATGATGAGATTCCCGCGCAGTCATGCAGCAGTAGCAACGGCATATGGTACACATGCACTCTCAGTAACCCTCCATTTCTTGGCTGTTGTCAGGAAGACCCTTGCGGGTCTGGATGTCCACTGAGCAAGCTGACTCCCGCCGAGCTGAGTCCCTACTCAACAAACCGCGGGGTTTTCGTTAATACGACCGGAACCGCTTCCGTGGCTACTAACACCGCATCTAGCACTAGCAACACAGCAACTAGTACTAGCAACATTTATGATACGAGTAGCAGCAGGCTTAACGCTGGTTCTATAGCCGGTATCGCAGTTGGCGCCATTGCAGCAATATTTCTTATTGTGGGCGTGTTCTTGTTCATGAAACGCCGTGATCGTAAGCAGGATACGGCTCGGCCGGAAAACAGATCTAGTGCCATATACCCGAGTAGCACCCCAATGGTGTTGACGCCCGGTAAATTGACCTATATATGCAGAACTATAATTTGGACTTATTGCTAACCTTTCGACTGTATAGATGCCACTTACCATCAGCAACATTGCCCGAGTATTAACGTAGCTGTTCATAACCAGGGTGCCGCTCGACCGAATGCACATAAATACGCACAATCCGTGTCTACTCTCAGCACCGATTATAATTATTCGCAGCGCAGCTCTGGTGTATCGCAGTATCCTGCGGGTATGTCTTCTCCAGCATTCAGTCATGACATGCCGCCGGTTATGGAGATGCATTCACATACAGAGACGCCGAGGATGACAACGTACGAGATGCCATGAGACCAACATACAATCTGATAAGCGACAAAGATAACAGTCTGCCTGGAAGGCTGGAAAAGAGGCCATACAATTGTGGTTCTGGGTAAAAACCAAGCATCGTGGGGGGACGCTGTGCTTGATAGGGCGTTAAGAAGTGAGCGTTCAAAGTATAACTAGGGTTCGGCCCAGTCTGTCGTGCAGATAGCTTATCTTATCTTAGCTATCTTAATTACTATTTTGAACATCTTTTATAGTAGCTTTGGAGTCAACATAACTGAACTACTACATTATACTACTGTTATCATTCTTACTGTCAAGTTCAGGTTATCATCCATATGGTGCATGTAGCACTGCTGCTGTAGAAAGATACCTCGGCACACTCTAAAGAGAGCTGATTACCAAGATTCCCTGTGTACAGTGAATAGGTTAGCATCCGAGGCCCAGTATTAGTAATGACTAGTATTTATTGTCATGTATAGAGGCTATGGATATTCGGCCAACCTCCAAATCGCACCTAAATGCGACCTTGGTCCGTGTATGCAGTGCTTGTTCGGGTCAATCCTACGGCCAAGATGCCGTTTTGAGACTATTTTGATGCGATCGATTGCTAATGCTATTGCTGTTGCTTCTGCTGCCACCTGGCGCGGATGGCAATTGATGTTTAAATAACGGTGGCCACAATTAAATAATATATCCGTCAGTTTCCAGGTGCCTCCAAATTTGATTCTTACCACCACATTTGGCGCTATCACCAGAATCATCTTTATCAGCACTATCTACGTATCTGATCTATTCATCTATACTACAAACATCATGTCAAACCTCTCGATTGTCTTGGCTGAGCGCCCCACGGAGAACATAGTGCCTGGCAAAACGTTTGCTCAGAAGAGAACCCCAATTCCGACGGCGGAGCAGCTGGAGGACAAACAAATTCTCGTTGAGACTCTCTATGTGAGCATCGATCCCGCCATGCGCGGCTGGCTGAGCGGTAAGCGATATAGTCCTTAAGATTAGTTAGTGGACGAAGGTTTTACATATACTGACACATGTATATGATAGAGGCGCGCTCATATCTGCCTCCTGTTCAGATCGGTGCCGTGATGCGCTCATATTCGGTCGTACGCGTACTAGCCTCAAAGTCTGCACATGCCGCAGTAGGCGATATCGTAACATCGGTGTTTGCCGGCTGGGTCGAGTACGCCATTCTGCCCGAAGGCAAATTCGACCCTGTTTCTACCGTGCCGAAAACTTCTCATATTCCTGATCTACTCAGTGGTGTGGGTATGACGGGCCTAACCGCATATTTTGGCATGACCAAGATTGGTGAGCCTAAGGCCGGCGAACTAGTTGTTGTCAGCGGCGCTGCAGGCGCTACCGGCTCTGTTGCAGGCCAAATTGCAAAGCTCAAGGGAGCTAAAGTTGTTGGTATCGCAGGGTCGGACGACAAGGTTAAGTATTTGACGGATGTTCTGGGATTCGATGTCGGCCTGAATTACAAAGCCCCTGACTTCAAGAAAAAGTTTAGTGAAGCTACCAAGGATCTCATCGACGTCTATTTTGATAATGGTAAGCTCTGATATCTAGCTTTGTGCTACTGTACGTGTATAACTAACTTTATTTAATAGTTGGTGGTGAGATTCTCGACATGGCATTGCGCAAAGCCAAGCCCTTTGCTCGCTTTGTTATGTGTGGCGCGATTTCGCAATACAACAGCGTCGATAAACGTGGTCCGTCGAACATGGACAAAGTAATCTCCATGCGTATCAAGATGCAAGGTTTTATTGTCATGGACTTTGCTAAAGAGTACCCTATGGCCAAGCAGCAGTTGGCAAACTGGCTGGATGCTGGTAAAATCAAGAGACAAGAAACGATTATCAAAGGTGGCCTAGTCAAGGCTGAGCAAGGTCTCGTCGACCTCTTTGCAGGTGTCAACACAGGTAATTATCCCATAGTTGTCTTGACCCCATTCACTTACCAGATCTAAACGTGTTTTTGAATCAATGCTCATTACTAACTCGTCCAATAGGAAAACTCTTGGTTGAGGTCAAGCCATTGCCGGCAACCGGCGTCAAGGCGAGTCTATGAGGCGGCCTGTAGATATATATGGTGTATTCATAAGCGTAATGCGCAAGCGCATGCTACAGATGCACATGGTTGGCTAACTGGTGATTGGAGTATGATTCTATGTACCATGTACCCTCGACATATATAACCATTTTGTTAACCGTTTTGCTATCACATATCATAAATGCAGAGCAATAGTAGCGTATGTGTCTCAGCCTGCTATTTCTTTCATAGTTTTTCATTACAATATTGGATCGCAGAGAAAGTGAACCAAACTATACATTTCTTTTATCTATCTTTCTACTCCTAACAGATTAGTTGTGTACTATAACAATGCAACTTAGCCGACTCAGTTAACCCTATCAAGACCAGGTATGGCCCCAACAGGAGCATCTATTTAGTAGCCTGGAAGCACAATTTCTAGATCATTGATCCTAGGGAACGGAGCTTGCTCTCAGATACTGGGCAAGCTTGACAGCTTCAGCTTCAGCTGTCACTTGAGGTTACCTAGAAAGGGAGGCGACCATTTGTTTGAATCCTAGCCAACCGAGGACGAAGAGACTTGAAAAAAAAAGTTCATATTGATAGGCCT
The DNA here is from genome assembly GCA_001640655.1 of Endoconidiophora laricicola. Taxonomy (NCBI): domain Eukaryota; kingdom Fungi; phylum Ascomycota; class Sordariomycetes; order Microascales; family Ceratocystidaceae; genus Endoconidiophora; species Endoconidiophora laricicola. The sequence continues at coordinate 51,478 of LXGT01000112.1, read as the reverse complement.
TAGTAGACAAACCGGTGAAAGGCAAGCAGGCGTGTAGAGACGAGACTAGGAACGTAAACGTGGTGCATATTGACCCATAGAGGCATAGATGGGCGAGACCTGCAACATTCACGAGATCCTAGACAAGAACTGCGCTACTTTTTGCTCCTGCTGTAGCTCACTAAAAGCTCCGAAAGCCAATGACGACCCTAAGCGAATTGTGGCGTATATGCTATTGTAGTCTCATGAAGCCCACAGAATCCGCTACCATCATATTCAAAGCCCACTTCTTTTCTATAGTTGAGTTTTTGGCTACGTTACTAATGGTAGCTTCTTCCCGCCCTGCTTGTCCTCTAGTAAAAATCCTAAATTGATTAATAACGAAGCCTGCAAGATCCTGCAGTTCGAAACTTGACAGCGACTTGATACTAAGCCCCAACGACGTCCTAGAATGAACTAAACCCCCCGACGCAACGTAGCTGCAATCTCAAAAACGATTGCTTCTTTTGTCCGCCTCATGCCTGCTCTTGTCTGATGCCATTGTTTACTTTCTTAGATGAACGGAAGTAAAGCATGATTTTAATAAGGAACCTTGCTCATCTTCCCCACGCCACAGAACCGATCGCTCTTCTATAACTAGCTTAGCCCCATTTATCGTCATACCTTCGACTGCAGCTATTACTCTGCTCCTGTCCCCGGTAATATCTGTCTAGGTGCTAAGTCAATTTGTCTGTTCGATCGTTACGATTACATAGTATTATCATCTCCTATCTCAGCGCCATTTTGACGCTCACGCCTCCATCCCTGACAACCCACGAAGCAAGAGTAAGCTCACTTGCAGTATTCCGCTAGGACTGTGCTTAAGCTTGTCCGACAACAATACTAAGCATCCCATCCGCCACTACCCCATCTCTTTTGCAACTGCTGTCACTACCATATTATTCGCTCGACCCCATTGCGAATCGTACATGCTCCTACACCTATGCACATACCAGCGTACCTACACACATATTACGACGGACTGCATCACAACTCGACGCCACGCTGCGTTTTGCTACGCTGTACCACATATGCTACCAAATAATCACAACGCACGTCTACTTGCGCCAACGCACCCATCTAATCCCAACCTGCCGGGCCTTGTCCTGCTACAGCCTACACGGCCAAGCGAAGGCTCGCCCTCCAGCTCTAGAAGACATTCGCATTCCTGTGTTCTAGTACGAAAGGCCCAGACATCTACCTCACTCAGTACATGCAATCTGTATGTATTATACATAACACACACCCTCGTCTATACAGTTGTACGCATCTGCATTCGAATTACCCCCCCCCCCCCCCCCCNCCCCCTCCAACACACACACACACGCACACCTGGACAGTGCTGCCCTATCAACAGCTTGTCTCAACTGATTCAGTGATATCAGACATTCACCACTGCTAATCAACCAACAGGCAATACCGTTCCTTCTTCTCGTAGCAACAGCTGGATTGACTCCAACTCGGCATTGGACCCGTCATCAGCCACTGACCTCCGCTTATGTCCGCCATAAATATATTTGAGCTTTTGTGACTCGCCAATACTGTTCTCACTACGCTCATCGACTTGGCCGCTGGGTAGTCTATGTCGTTGTAGACATCTGCAGCTTTTATGCAGCGTAGCTGTACCTTTTGTCTGTATATATACTGTCTCGCTCAGTTTGTCATTGTTTCTCGACCCCTCTCATCTCTATTAGAAGCTACCTTTTGATCTTGCTGGCCTTTGCTACCTCAACTTCTTGTGTTTGGCTTGGCGAAGCAACCGATCGGATCTTCTTCAACTTTTTCAGATCCTACTACAGTTACATGGAGTCGATATCTGACTAAGTGACACTGGCTTCGCTTTGCATTGACTTCTTTAAAACACTGGGTACACACGCTATAACGTACCCTAGAAGAATTTCCATTCATCTCTATCCTGTCTGTCGAAGTTAAGTTCGAAACACTTTAACTCGTTCAGCCAGTATTTGAATAGCATCAGCATCATTAAGTCTTCTATCACTCTTTGTTGCTGCTTTAGTACTCAACATTTTTCTCCTTCTTCGGGATTTTCTGCGGTTTTCAAAGTGAGACCATGCCAACAACTAGGCCTGCTCCCTATCCGCGCCGGCCGAGATCTCACTTTTCGCGCTCACGCGCCGGATGCATGACATGCCGTTCACGACGCAAGAAATGCGACGAGCGCAAGCCTACTTGCGGTGGATGTGATCGTGGAAAGAGAGTTTGTCATTGGCCTCCCAGAGCTGATTCTCACGGGGATGACCATCATGCTGATCCTGGTGGCTCTGAGATTTCCGCGTCTGGCAATGATAATGGCATAATGCGCCCACCAACAAGGGCCGAAAATCCGCCAGGTATCATACCCGAGCAACCTTCTCGGCGAAATACTGAAGTACAGTCAACATTCATGACCCAAATGCCAGCATCGACATCTATAGGATATTGTCAAGATACCCAGTTCTCTTTTTCTTCTAGTTTAACCAATACAACACCACCAGGACACTCATCATCTTCGCCCGATACCGGGTTTTCTCATGTAACCCCTGTTCAGCTAGCTGTCAATCAGCCGTCAAGACCGCCTAGGACGCCACCTCCAGTCGACGGAATCATACCCATGAGAGTATCAACACGTACATCCGATATGCTTGAAACTTCTGGTACTCCAATGTTCTCGTCAGGTGTTATGCCCTCTGCCCAGGTGCACTCTGGATACAGTATACCTACAATAGGTCCTGTGTCTACTACGATTATGGGCGGTCGTGAATATACGGAAATAATGACTACTGCCATAGTCGCACCGATTGCTCAGCCAGTACCACCGGGCGGCACCTCTGACGTAACATTTACCCAGGAAGCTCCACAGCTATCCGTTGGTATGCCGACTATTGATCCCACACTCAGTATGAACATGCCTGTCGTCAATCAGGTGAATGCTATGACACAATCACATCCTGGATATGTCCCTGTTAATGGATTGTTGCCGACACAACCTGCAACGGACAACCAAATACCACTCACAACCTCCTCTGTACAGCTGATCAACGGGCCGTCTATTCCTAGCCATCCGGAAATCTGCAAGGACGACCTCACAGTAGGCCCGGTAGGGAATCCGCCGCATGAACGTCACGATCTCATATCTTTAGCCACAGCTGCAACTGCTGCTGCCGCAAGTAATATGGAGAGATCACACCCTATCGCCAGATCTACATTCAGTGATATTGGTGCCTCGCAATTCGATACAATCCCACCGGGGCTAGTTCACGATACCCTGTCTTTCTCTACTGTGAGCGCTGATGTGCCCGTAGCCTCGTATCACGATTCAAATTGTGATACTGCTATTACATACGCAACAGATGATATACCCTTGACATCTTCCAACCCACCACCCCCCGGAGCTAGACCACCCACGCCGATCCAGTTGACGGGCTATATAGACGCCTTGTTTGATGCCGATGTTATACCAGCAGAGTCAGTTGGTCGCCGCATTGATCACGACGCACGACCCATGACTAAGCAAGAGTTTAGCCGTATGATGCTTCGTCATATGACAAAGGCGGGCAGTGCATCTACGGCTCGCGACACATACCATGTTGATTACGGTACTGTGATACCAGATATCATGGGATCAGGTGAAGTGTTTGATTACATTGCCGACCCCGATGAGTCAATAGAACGTAATCAAAGTCTCAAATTCCGAAGAATGCGTCTCAAGACCCAAAAGGTACCCAACCGAGACGTTCCTGCTTACGAAATGATACCACACCAGAATCAGAGTCTTACCACGACTCAAGGCGGAAGTGGTTACCCGCCATTAGATCGCATTCATCTCAAGAATATAAGTGGCCCTACTGTCCCACGTGTTCTACACATTACCGATACCTCAAGGCTGGATCCTCGATCTCATCTCTTGTTCAAGCACTATCTTGATACTGTAGCTGATCAGTTAGTGACTTGCGATGATAGAATTAACCCGTTCCGTCGGTATGTGCTCCCACTGGCTATACAGGATGATATCTTAATGCATGCTATACTTGCAACAGGCGGTGCCTATTTTTGCTTTGAAGATTCGGTAGATCCAGTACTAGGAAGCGTTTCTAGACACCACTACCACCAAGTATTAACACGTCTCCAGCCAGCGTTACAGGCTGGCGTTTATTCGGGAGAGAAGGAACGTATCTTTCTTGTAACCATACTGCTCCTGCTGTCTCTGTTCGAGGTAAGTTTTTTCATCTCTGTTAAGCTGGTTTTTTGTAACTCCTCGCCTGCTGCTTGTTGTACAACTTGAGGGGTGGTTGCTTTGCATATGTTCCTAGATAATATTGCGTATATGTAGTGTTTTGTACGTAATGACTGACACTACCGCATCAATTATCCTCGTTCTGTTGTCCACGTCCTCCCTTCCTTGCTGTAATGCTGGGCTATCGATGCCTCCCTCCCTCATTATTCCGTGCCACTACCCCCTGCAAATTTCCAAGTGTAACTTCAACTTGACAGCAGGCTGACCCCGCCTGATCGGTCCTAACTTGATGGACCCGTCAGCCCAATCACTCACCTTACTCCGACAATGTGACGTCGCCTCTCTTTTATTGTATGATTACTGATACTAACTCTCAACCTGTTTCATACATATTAGACTCTAGCCGGTAGTACGTACGGCGGTATCCTCATGCATCTGAATGCATGCCGAACCGTTCTCAAGACCCTCATGAAATCGCCACCAAAGAATATTCACAGCGACCTTGGCACCATGTATGGTTTCTTGTGCGAATGCTACTGTTACAGCGGTGTCATGGCTGCGTTGTCGTCGCTTCTATGTGATAAAAAGTCCGCGTTGCCTTTGGATAAATTCATGTATGACTTATCATTCTTGAAGAATTTTAGTACATGCCGCTGCTTCCTAGGTGTCGGGCATTCGTTGTGGTCTATAATTCCACATATTATCACTCTGGGTGAGAAGCGTTTCGCCGAAGAAGAAAAAGGCGAGGCTGATATCCACATCTTTACTCGGTACCGCGATCTGCTCAGCCAGGTTGATAATTGGAAGGACCCTGATGATGACGGTGATATGCGCATGGACTGGAAAAATGCGTCCACTGTATACCAGCACACGCTAGTCATTCTGCTGCATAGTTTATATTACTCGGATCTCAAGGCGCATGATGACCTATTGAAAAGCGTACAACAACGAGTTGATATTGCTTTCCCATTGCTGTTGTCGGTTGCACTGTCATCGAATGTCGGCATGATGATGCTTTTTCCATGTTTAGTGCTTGCGTCTTGCACAGAACAAGATTGGCTACGCGAAACGTTCAAATACGGTATCATGGCGGCTAAATTCAAGAGTTGCTCCATGAAGCAGGCGCTCATGGTCCTGGAGCATCTTTGGGCTGATCCAGACCCGCGGGCATTTGGACCTCGTGGCCTAGGCTATATCATGAAGAAGCACGGGATCGTGTTCGCTATGACCTGAAAATAATACTCTCAAATACACTGCGACAGTTTTATCGTATCGTTCGACAAAAAGAGTAAAAGGAGTTGGTGTTAAGGCTTGGGGGGTATTCTATACCACAGGGCCTAGGTAGGGTCTTGTCCCTTTTATAGCCCTCTTACTCTCATACTTGGTTCCTTGGGACTAGATGGCAGGTAGCTTCTTACTAGGCCGCCGATCCATACCTTCAGAACATAACTCCACACGCGATCCCTAGCCTCTAGCAGTATGGTTTAGTCGTTGTGCCAAGTATCTCACATTGAAGCCTGCTCCTTCAACTGGACTGGGGGCGCTTATGAACCAAGATACATATGCCATGACTTAGCCTTTAGCTGCAACGATGTTGTCAGTGTCAGTCGACACTAGTTTCTGTTCGTTCGATGACGGCGTTGGGGATGCGTTCTTGGTATTTTCTGTTAATGAATTTTACGTCTAGTTATTGATGTCTTGTTTTATGTTCCATAATTGCAGTCTTGTATAGTATCTCATATCTAGGAAATTGATTCTTGTAATATTTTTCAACCCGGTGCTACTATTGTATGGTGCCCGAAGAAAACTGGACACCGGTCAGTAGCTGTATATCATGTAGTTGTGTGCAGGATTTGAACAGGGATCGTTTAAGTACGGCTAAAGCTGATATGTAACTATGTACGCGGGAGCTATACTAGGACTAGGTGAAGTATTTCAATACCCGATAAATAAAGCAAAAAATCTTACTATGTACAAGTAATTCACACGGGCGAGGAGGGATGAGAAGTTGTAAAAGACTAACATCTTTTCTAAGACCTTGAAAAAGAAACCTAAAGTCGGACTAATCAAGCGGTCTGTATAAGTACTACTAGCACTAGCATGATATCTTGGCAGATGTCGCCTAAGCTGTTTGTGACATGCAGCTGAGACGAGAAAAAAAGCCTTGGCTATTTAAAGATGATAGGATGAGTTTGTAGAATTTGAGCCTTCTTCGAGATTGACCGTGCATGAAGGTGGTATACGTCTTGGCAGGTTTTTTTTCTAATATAAATCTTACAACTAGCTTGTCACAAAGTCAAAGTAGTGGGTAGCAAGGTCACTTATTCAGACAAATCAATTTAAATGATATTGTATTAAAGTTAGGTACATAAATCAATTAGTAACTGTGATGTTCCGATATTCCGATGTATGAATCTTTTATCTAATGCCTAGAGTCTTTTTCCCATTGTATAGTTATGATTCCTATGCTAGAATATTCTAGTGAGGCCTGGTGGTTTACCTTTAAGCCAGGTAGGTGGTGCAAGCCTTGGCGAGAATAATTGGGTATATGTAATCTGATCCTCGTGATAGGGTTTATCGCCAATCAACACACGGCATTAAGAGAGCTAAAGAGCTACAATAGCATCTGATATTGTCTCTTCAAGTTATTTATCACTCTGCCTCGCTAGTATTACTTTGCTCAACTTACTACGTAGTGAATGAATACTTTATCAACCTTTGCATCTGCTTTGTGGGGAAAGTGACGTTGTTAGCTCATTTAGGCCCTATTAGGGTTACAGGTAGCACTGGGTTGATAGTGAGAATGATTCCGCTTCATTATTAGTAAAGCAACTAACATTTACCGATTCGGCTTTTATGCCCAATTGGTAGACATCACATGATAGATTGTGGGATACTTGTGTGTTCATTTATTGTTGGGACTCTGATAAAAGTCCCCAAAGTCATAACTTTGCTATTTTAAATCGTCTAGAACTCTTTGAAGAAAATGCGGTCTAATATATCATCAACTTGCTGGTCTGTATAGGGGCACTCGGCCAAAAGAAAAAGGACAAAGGAAACATAAAATATCAAAGAAAATAATACACAAATAAACCTAGGTTCCTGTTGGGCTCAGGATCAATACAATATCCACATTACTGTGTCATCTGCTAAGCTACGCTCTAGATCAAACTTCTGTGTTCCGTTTCACCCTCTGTCAGGTCGTGATATGTGTCGTAACTCTCTCTTGGGTAGTTGTAGGATTGTTGCGGCTCCGTCTTATGCAGACAGCTTTGTACGGGGATGGGCGTCGAGTTCAGATCCTGGGAAAAGTCAACAGCTGAAGACTCTGGGATTTTGTGGTGCAGAACCGGTGCTGAGTTGGCACGGTTTCTGCGGGCTTTGATCCATTTAGTTGGCGAAGCCGAGCCTAGGCGTGACTTGATGTCCCTTTTGCCGATGCTGGCAGTAGGTGACACGGTGTCGGCATTGATGCTTCCCGAGACGTCGAGGAATCTGCTCCCGTTTGGCGATGACGAAGACGAAGTGCCAGGTTGGTGTTGGTAATTGCTCATATAAGCAGGAAAGGGCTGCGAGGTGGGGAACTGGTCCTCAATTTCACGGTTTGTTGATGGCAGGGCCACGTCCATGTCTGCATAACGGCCCTTTTTGGACGAATCGCGGGAGCGGCTGATGCCGGGCAGGTTGGAGATAAGGTTCTTGGCAGTGTTGACGGTGCTATCTTTCATGGCCGTGAGCTTGGAGCCGCGGCGGGGACGAGTGAGGCCGGCCTTGAGATCGTGGCCCTCGTCCTCATGGTCATAGTGCGAGGCAAAGGGATCGGTGTTGCCATGCTGGTATGTGTAATTGTTGCTGTGATGATAATCGTCGTCGAGATCGTAGCGAACTGACGACGGTTGTTCAGTGGGCTTCCATGTGGGTTCTTGGGTCTCAGGATAGCGGTTGTTCCATGTGGTGGTTGATCTGGATCTGATAGTGTATTATAGCGTTAATATGAATGAGAGCTTTAGCTGTGCCTTGGCTAGCTTGGGCGAATAGATGAGAACTGACCTGTTGATGAATGGGCGCATCATGATGGGCAAGTGGTATGGTATATGCAAGAAAATGACAATCTGAAGAAGTAAATTGTATGTACTAAGTTAAAGAATGAAGGCTAGATATGGTGCTTATGTCTAGAACAAAAGAGAAGAAAAAAAGAAACTGCAAGTGAACAAGTCAAGTGCAGACGGCGTAGATAAAAGGAACTAAAACAAATGCGCTAAAAAGAGAGGGAGAGGGGTGTGTATCTGGTTGTCGACCTTCCAATTCTTTGTTCGGACTTCGTGCGAGTGTTACTCGTATTGATAGCGAGACAACTAACCAAAGCGGCATGTTGTGGTTGGGAGGCGAATACCAATAGAGATCTAGGGCGCTATTATGAGCATTGTTTCTCTCTATATTTAATAATAGGCGGTACAAGCGACAGACAGCTTACGTTCAAGCTGTGGCGCAGAACTTTAAAATCAGAAAACATGGATAGCGGTTGTGAGAGTGTATCAGATATTAATTGTCTGGGGGGGGGGGGGGGGGGGGGGGGGGGGGCAGCAGAGCTAGCCTTGTGGCTTGGCTTTGGCCTAGAATGACCTTCTCAAAAAAACAGAGTATCAACAGCTAGATAATCGGCATCAGGATCTCTTGCGGCCAGACTGCAGAGGGCAAAATGCAGAATGCATGTATCAGTGATAGCAGCAATAAACTTTTGCCTGAACGAACACGAATCGAGAAACTTCGATTATGATGTAAGGTATACCTTTTTGGTTTCTACTATGCGGACGTCACACCATGAGAGCTAGGATGTTCATTAAACTGTATCGGCCGCATTGATCATTAGCCAGTTGTCGTTCCGGCGGAATGTAGATTCGTACAGGCAGAAGGAGGGGCAGCGATGACTGTGATATATGTAGGTTGCATATATACCGGCTAATGATACCCTCCCTAAGTATAACCCCCTGACCTTGACCATAGCCCTGGACGCCTGTGTCGATCAGAGTTTAGTGTTGAATACACAGCTGACTTACTTTACTTATGCAGGCTGTTATGCTATAGCGAAGGGAGGTTTTTGTTTTCAATCCTAGCCAAGGGTAAATGTAAAAGAAGGTTGGACGGCATTCATTGATAAGTGGCGGCAAGCTAACATACGATCGGACTGCTGCAAACAATGATGGTACAGATGCTGCTGCGCTTGCTGAGAATGCGTACCATTGCGACTGTGTCTATAACTGTATGTAGCCATAACTTGCTTACTGATGGTCGAGCTTGTCACTGTCTGTTCGCGCCCTATAACCAAGAAAGGTATTGCTTGCATCTTCAGCCTCTCTTAGAAACTGCGGAACCTGAAGTTCTGCTGGCGGTGCCAGTGTATCAAATCCGAGAATGACCAAACAGGCAGACCCCATCCACTCATTCATCTATAGAATAGAAAGAAGCCTAAAAGAAGCAGACTGGCTGATCAAAAAGGCACCCTATGTTTCTACCCCTGAACACTCATCAGGGCGCCAGGCTTATCACCATACAGTGCCTATCCAATCAGATGCTACCTTGTTGCTCTTATTCTCTGTATCTGAAAAAGAAACAGAGATGCGTAAGATTGGAAAAAAGGAAAAAAAAAATCCGCCGGGAGATATGGCGAGACTTTTTCAGGGCTCGAGGCTATGTGATTGGTCTCCAAGACATGGGGCCTTCGTCCGCTTAACAGGCGATCATTGTTTTGAGGCTTAGAATCTAAGGAAAACTTCCATATTGCCTAACTACATGAGCGCTTTTGCTACACCCTGATCGATAGGACCATTTGCTTGATATAAGCATGTTTGTATATTCCTTTCAAGCTTGGCAAAGTATCTTTATTTTCTAGTGCAGAGACTTGTTGTCCTTCCCAATGCTTCTTCGAGGGGTTTATTTGCTGTCTATATAGAGTTTTGGACTCTGCTGACAACACAAGAAAACAAAGGTTTGTTGTGACATTGTCGATCATGTGGTATCCCAGAAATTATCGTTTATACTATCGGGTCCTGCTTCACATCCATACTGCCTCCTATTCTTGTTTGTCAGCGTCTTTCGAAGGATCTCATGTTTGAGTCGTAGTACATACGTTCATGGCGCTGGCCTTGCTCTCGTCTTGAATCTGATTTCAAGATATCCTCAAGCCCCCGAGAGCCTTGTGAGATCTCTTGCTTAGACGTGACATCACGGAATTTGCTCGCGTACTTAACAGCTTTTTTCACACGTAGGTTTCTTCTCGGTAGCCTGAGACGTTTCTAGATCTTCTGGGTTTGATATGAGGTGTATCTCTTGAGGTGGTGACATGGCAGCCTGGAAATTTGGAGCATAACATTGCACTCCACCTTCCGACAGTACTTTCTGGCACGAACATCGGCGACGCTTGAAAAGGTTTTCTCTAACCGTGATAAGATAAGAGCCCGGACAGGCGACAAGAAGATATCGACGAAGAAGTGCACTGTTAATTATATTATTATCGTTGTCGAAGGCTTTGGGAAGTGATGTCACTTACCAATCGTGGCACATTGGTAATGGCATAATCTCATCCATAGCTTATCAAACGCAGCGTATATACTTGCGAGCGGAAGAGTAATGCTGATCTTGAGAAACATCAACACACGGATAGTTCTACTTGCAGGCACGGAGGCTATATAAGTAGTGCATGGATATATTATACAATATACAGCCACCGGCAAGCTGACAAGCAAACACCAAACGCCAATTCTGATAAGATGATCAAGTTATAGATGACACATACTTTCTACAATGTATATATGTTCTCGCATTCTTTAGGTTGGCAGCCTTATAACTCTATGACATCCATATGCCACCAACTACGTATATAGCCTACTTAGTCTATACTTTCGTCTCTTGCAGAATTCAAGATATCGGTATGTATGGTTTATCTTAAGCCTTGTAATTTAGTTAGTCACATGTATAAGAGTCGTGGTTGTCAAGATAAGATAGATGTAATTATGAATCATTGGGACTAATGATAGTATACATGAAATTATTGTATATTTCTGTTGTATTGAGGCCCAAGTAGCGTCTTGAGTAAGAATTATAGTGTGAGCGACATGAGTCACTAGTTAGAAGAGACACTACATACTACTTATAATCTATAGAACTGCAACCCCATATATGCATAGATATATTTACATATGAAAGTTGCAGAAATACATGATGCATAGGTAGATACGGATATAACCTGAAGCTATGGTATCGCCAAGGCGTAGCGTTATGCCAAGCTCCCAATTGGCCAAGTGAAGAACCATCAAGGTTCGCGTTAAAACGCCGGCTAACTAAGCTATCATTCTAGTTGACGATGATGGGACATTGCTATGACCAACAAGTGTAATCACCCGACCCAATCAAGAAGAAGTGTAATAGAAGTTGGTGGAATGGGTCTGTTCTATAAATTCAAGCTCATTGCCATCGAAAATGATGCTATGCTGCATATCATCTCTCTCACTTGGCTGCTCACCAACAAAGTCTATTGGCAATTTCTTTGATAAAACGACTACTATACATTTACGTCTCAAAATGAAGCCTGTCTTCTTTGCCACTATCCTTCCCAGTGTCGTCAATGTTGCTCTGGCACAGTCGGCCTCTCCCACTGAGTCTATCGGATGTGTTGCTCACGGTGACCATTGGCACTGTGAAGGTGCTCGCACAACTGATGTTTCGGCTGCGTCGTCTACGCCCTTGACGCTCGAGAACATAACTACATCTGCCTCTAGCAGTGCAGAGTCCACCCACACCCACTCTGACGACGAGGACGAAGATCACACCAACAGTGAGGGCTCTGGAACGCTGGCTCCTAGCCCTACGGAATCTGTCGGCTGCGAGTCACATGGTGATCACTGGCACTGCCAGAGTACAGCAAATGCAACTGGAACAACTACTGCGGGTACTACATCTGGATCTATAGCATCTGCTACTGGAACTCTAACGCCAAGTTCCGGCGCAGGCATGACCTCGGTGCCTCTGATGGGAATTATTCTGGCGATGATCAGCCTATAGGAAGCTTATCAAAGTCAACGGTTGATAAACAGGGGAAATGTTTGGAGATAATTGTGATTGTGCTTTTGGTAATAATGCTCATTATATATCAATAATATAGTTCTAGAAGCACAAATATTCCTACACAAGTATACACATTATTCCTGCTCGCAACCGTGACAAGATTAATAATCTAGACGAGAGTCCCAACTATTCGATATGCCATAACATAACTTCAATCTTCATAAGTAGTTAGTATAATAATGTTAGGCGACTTTCATAGCAAATATGAAGAGTACATGCAGTGTTAACTTGTCATAAGATGATGCACGAATCATAAGACATGTGGCAATGCTAAGAACAGCACAAGGGCAGAATACATATAAACCACCATCAACGCTTGCTAAGAACACAAAATATGCAGGCGTTCAATTGAGTAGGTTGGTTGGATTGTTTTGTTGCCATCAGGGTTCTTACTTTCGGAAGGCCAAGCACCGACCACGATAAGATAAAAACGAAAGAGACATCAGGGTTCTTACGGCATCCAAACAGCATAACCTTATACCGGAGCCGAGCGAGAGATATCCTGTGTGTGTGGGTGTATGTAGACGGAGCAACTACCATGGGCGGGGTCTGGTGAAGTAGAATCGTCCACTAGGTACGCCCCTGTTCCAATGAGTAATCACCATGGCGGCGGTCTTCCACCCTTTTAACAACCGGTTTATACTAAACTAGAGACTTTGTCAAAGTAAGTTTCTGTGATGCTGTGTGGATCGACCTGCGCACCGACAACCCGTAGATGCGCCGCACTGATAATATTCATCCTGACCTCATCTACGCCAAGACCCGTCTAGACAGCACCATGGCCGCCAAAGCTTCTGTGTCTTGGCTCCTATGACGGCCGCTACGAGAAACTGGAGTAGAAGAAACACCTTGATGTCTTCGTGAACTCCGAAGAAACTGATTGACGAGGTTTTTTTTTTATGAAGTTGAAAACACTGGAGGCTTACGAGACTTAGTCAATATATAGTTGAGTTCGCCCTAGTTTGTTTCGCTTGGGATTTCACTGAATATCTACGAAATACTATATAAGGCGCATATTCTGTTGCTACCATCTGTTTGTTTCCTTCTTATGCTTATCACGCAACGAAAAGGCATATAATTTAAAAATGGCCTGGAAACATATCTTGCTATTGGTGCAACTGGTTGTTGCTTCTACTGGACCAACGCCAGTCCGTCGCCAGGAAGCAACTTCAATCACAGCGATATCTAATTGTTATGTCAAATCATACACACAGTGAGCTACACACGCTAGGCTAAAATGACTTTTAACAATTACTGACAGAGAGTACAGGTTTTGTTCCGCGGAGACTACAGAGGTATACCTGGTTGCCACTGTAACCGCGACGGCTAACATTCCTTCATCATATACAGACTGCCATCAACATGCAACCCAAACTTTCTGCATGTTCGATGGCAGAGAGGCACAGGTCACAGCGTCTGGATCCGAGGCGAAAACAACAACTTCAATCACTGCAACTTCAACTGCCGCATCTTCAGTGACAGCCGTGACAGACTGCCACATCCATGGAACCGAATTGTAAGTTACGGAGGAGAACAGACTAGAGAACGTGAGACATGGTTGCTAACGATGAACAACATCAGATTTTGTGTAGCTGGTTCCACTGAATATATTGTTGGTATCACAGTCACGCAAACTACCGATATTCCTGCAATGTACACCGGCTGTCACTCACATGGCTCAGGGTTGTAAGTCTTTTGCCTCGCGATGAAACGTTAACCATGAAAAATATGAACGTTTCTAACACCGTGTAGATATTGTATGGATGGGAACGGCAATGACGTTGCACTGAGTGTTGAAAGCACAGAAGAACAAGTATCCGCCACTAGTACTGCTGCTACTACTACCGAGTCTACACAAATAGACTGCCATTTCCATGCTGGCGTTGAGTAGGCCTTTCTTCTGCTCTTGACTCATACTATGCCATATACTAATAGTAATGACCGACAGACATTGCGTTACTAGGGGGGCTAGCGGATCAAGCTCTGGATCCTGTGCTAAAGTTGATCGTGACTACAACATCAATCTACGCATCGGATTACTATTTGTTATTCTCGCCACGAGCGCCATTGGTACGCCAACCCTACACAAGTATGACACAAGCAAAAGCTAACTTCAACACAGGTGTATTTGGACCCATCATTTTTTCATCAATTCTCCCGAATAGGCTAAACTCTGTGTTCTTGATTCTAAAACAATTTGGAACAGGTGTTATCATTTCTACAGCACTGGTTCACGTAAGTCTATACATACATAAGTAAGCTTTGATGACACAGTAAAATGCTCATATTTTTGTTTTCTGTGCATAGTTGCTAACCCATGCCACGCTCATGTTCGAAAATGAGTGTCTGGGAACACTCAAATATGAAGCCACGGCGACCGCAATCATGATGGCTGGTCTCTTTGTATCGTTCCTCGTCGAATATTTTGGCCACCGATACATCGCTTGGAAACAATCCAAGTCCATCCAGAGTCTGGGAGGTGACAGAGTAGCCCAAGTACGGGCTGACGAGATGGTTAATCTTACTGTGATGGAAGCCGGAATCATCTTTCATTCAATGAGTATGTAATTCCTAGGATACCAGTTTAGAAGCTTTACTAACACCAACATTCAGTTATTGGAGTGACGCTGGTAGTAACTGGAGACAGTGCTTTTATACAGCTTTTTATTGTCATCATCTTCCATCAGATGTTTGAAGGTATTGCGCTCGGAAGCCGAATAGCAGCTTTGGGAACTGGTAAAGTTTCAGCTTTGGCCAGTCTAGGTCACCATCACGGTATAGGCGAGCAACATAACGCCAAGTCGCCAAATCTCACCAATGACTCAATCCTCTCTCATGAACCTAGTATAATACCCAACACATCATGCTGTAGGAAGATGGTTATGGCCACAGCTTTTGCGTTAGTCACACCTATTGGAATGGCTATTGGCATTGGTGTACTTAACCAATTTAACGGCAACGACAAGTCTACTATCGTAGTCATTGGCACTCTGGACGCATTTTCAGCAGGCATCCTTATGTGGGTTGGTCTAGTCGAGATGTGGGCAACGGATTGGGTGCATGGCGAGCTTGCCAACGCTAGTATGTCAAAGACATGCTTTGGAATGGGTGGTCTGATGCTAGGCATGGTATTGATGAGTGTTCTTGGGAAGTGGGCCTGAGAGAGTTGGCTTAAGATACAAGCATCTATAAAATCAAGTAAATACACATAACTTTGAATACTGGAAACTGCACAATGAATGCTCTCGCAACAGTACCCTGTCCTACAGTTCATCATGACTTCCGATTGGAGGTACAATGACTATCTCTGCATCTGACATGTTGTCTGCCTTCCACGAATACGTAAAAACCCAGTTGGATGCAGCGGCACCGAATGTGCCATCATTCGCAACAACAACAATGCCTGCCTGTATGTTGGGAAACTTCTTGACCATACGTCTTACAGCATCCTCTGCAGCCAACTTGGGCGACATGCCATTGCGTAGATTCTCTACAGCCTGATAACAAGGTAGGAAACGCATCATAAGGTCGCCATCACCTGTAGCACCACATCCACCAAAGGCACTATCCACGTATGAACCACTACCTACAATCGGCCCGTCACCAACACGACCAGGAATTTTGTGGGCGGCACCGTTAGTGGACGTAGCCGCAGCCATTTGGCCATCCTTGGCAATAACGATGACAGAGACCGTATCATGAGCTTGGTGGCTGCTGGTTTCGCCGCCGACGACAGATCGGCCTATGGCCGAGGAAGAAGGGAAGGATAGGGCTTGATATGGCCCGCATTGTGAGTTTGCGTCTGGTATCACACTGACGCGGAAGTTTGGCTGACAGTCCTGGTGCTTCCAGGCGTCGCAGGCGGCTTGGGATGCTGGAGTCGAAAGATCCTCTACCTGGAAGCCATTCTGGATGGCGAATTCCGTTGCAAGATCGCCAACGATAAGTGTATGTTCGGTGTGGCTAAGCACCTTTCGCGCAACTCCTACCGCGTTCTTGATGCGGCGCAGGCCAGCTACAGCACCGGCATTCATGGTAGTTCCGTCCATGATTAGGGCATCGAGAGTAGTCTCGCATTGCTCATCTGGAGATCCACCGAAACCAACCGTCCCATCGCATCGGTTAGCTTCACATGCTGCGGCACCGGCCTCTGCGGCGTCTAGAGCAGATGCAGAGGCCTGTAGGGCAGCAAATGCGGCGTTTGTCGTAGCAGTAAATGGGCCACCCCATGTATTAATGACGAACGGGAGCTTTTGACAGATGGCCTGTCTATAGAATAACGCAATAAGGATCGGTGCGAGTTTCATGATTATAGTTTAGATTAAAGATGGCATGCCTTAATGTGAGTGAGTTGCAGATCTAGATACAGAATGTCAACGTACATTGCTACACAATCAGACGGCTCTTTGTTTCGAGTTGTAATTGTAATTGTATTTCTATATATTTGATGTCCACTGGAATCACGGAGATTATACGACGCTGTTCTCGTGTTGGTTTTTTTTTTTATATATAGCGCCCACCTACATAACGCCTCATATCTGAATGTGGCGGTGGCGCAGTTTAGAGTTAGACTGAAGTCACAAACTTCAATTCCAATTCTTCAAAATATCTAAAGGTCACTGGTTCGATCCCCGTTCACCCCAATACCAAATAAAATTGCCCCTGTCTACTTTTGTTGCACTAGTACTAGTAGTATAGTTCATTACTTCCTTTTTAGGCCAACAACGTATAATGGCCATAGGAATCCTATTGGCCACCATGCTTATCTGACAGTGGTCTTTTATTTGAGGGAGGAGCTATCTAGCGTTTGGAGGTTGGGGTTCCTGATGGGTACCAGCACATGTAGGCATAGACCACAATGAGGAGGCAGACAAACTTGCAAAAGAAGCTGCCTCTCGCCGACCACTAGACGATCAGACTATGACTTTATCATGGGCTAAGACTTGGATCAATCGACGGCTTGACCAAAGCTTCTGTCACTAGCGGCAAAGACAAAACCGAAAACGTCCGCACATCACCAAACCTATAGCCCCAGGGCACATCTGGATTTGCATAGGAAATCCACGTCGGATTCTGCCCCAGTCCTATGCCAACAATGCTACCTCTGCAAGAGGTGCCAAATGGCTAGTTGAGAAGTTGACATCAGTCAACACTATTCTCCTAGACCACATTAGACAACGCCCTGTGCTAAACAGCACTCCAGGGTAGTACATTATTTTTCATAGCAGCCAGGGGAAGTGGAAGTGGAAGTGAGAGCTACTAGTAGCTCCTCCCTCACTTTTAGTGATCTTGAGATGGAGTTTTCTAAACTTGTTTCCCATTGTTCTGGGAACCCGGACGGGTCTCTGGTCACTACTAATGTTGCTTCTCTAAGTATGCAAAGGTAACCACTACTAGCCTCTTGCTCCCAGGGTTCTGTCCACTAAGTCAGGCGGTCCGCCTTTCAACATCTTTCTGCTGTGATCAGTTTCCGAAGAACTCATACTGCCTAATGCAGACCTTGATCTCCGCAGTGGTAGTATAAACAAAAAATTTACCATTAACTTAATATCACTGTCAAACACATGAATGATACAAATAGGAAACACCAAATCCGTTTAGAGCATATAAATACCAAAGGACACCTCATATCACCGGTCTTGTACTTTGTTCCGCTGCTAGGCTTTTGGGACTCACTGCACATGTAAAGAACATCCATCTCCTGATACCTTGGGGCGGTTGAAAGAGTTAGTCCCTATTCACTACTTTCAAGTAGCTATTGGCGCGTGTGTATGCT
The DNA here is from genome assembly GCA_001640655.1 of Endoconidiophora laricicola. NCBI lineage: Eukaryota > Fungi > Ascomycota > Sordariomycetes > Microascales > Ceratocystidaceae > Endoconidiophora > Endoconidiophora laricicola. The sequence continues at coordinate 33,329 of LXGT01000112.1, read as the reverse complement.
TTAACATTGGTATATGCCTTTCTACGAGTAAGGTAGGCTGAAGTCGAAGCCATTTTCTCAAATCTCGTGATAATTGATTGCTTTGCAAAAGTCGCACTTGGCTTATATGTTACTAAGTAGCTTTTCGACCACCATGTTACCCTTGTCAAAATATGGATATTGTGCGCTCTCTCAAAAGGAAAAGCAACAACGCTTAACAATGCCGCAAATTAGCCGTGAGACGCGTCGCGATGTTATACTAGTAATAAATATACTTTGCATAGTATCTGAGATTTTGCTCGATCTATGCAGTTGCTTGTTGTCTTCCCACAAATGCATTTGGACAGGCCTAGACAGCTGTCTTTTGATATATGAGTAAGCAGCGCAACATGCGGCTAGTTTGCTAAAGAATGAATAGTCTGCTTTCATGTTAATGCGCCACTATTTGCCTAGTGAATTATAGTAAAACCATCATATTTGTCAAGAACTAGTAATGTTTGGAATTTTGATAGTATGAGTTCTGATTGTTTTCTTATATTTCTCTCTTAATGGCAAGGCTGCCTGATTCTTTCTTCTCGTCTTTTATTTTCAAGCATGTGCCATCCAAATCAAGCCATAACAATCCCATAACCTCCCCCCGGAAACGCTACGTCTTTCTTCGCTTGTTCCATTACAAGTTGCATCCGCTGTTACTGTGACTGTTACTGTTCCAAGCGCTATCAAACCCCATTTGCTGCGACCACGGCCTCGCTAAGTTGCATTGCTCCATCCAACATCTAGCAACAAATATTCACGACCATCTCTCATCACGCAACACTGCAACTTTGATCGAATTTTACAAACTATTATCCAGCCCAATCGATATTCCATCTGTTCTATTTGCCTTTCGACGTCTTACTTCATCATTTGTCGCATATATTTTCAACACTGTTCGGCTTGGCTCGCCAGTCTAGCTGCAACAGCTGCTTTTGCACTATAGGCTCATGAGTCTATCTGTGAAAACAAGCTGTTGAGGCAGACCTGATATCTCGCCAAATTCGCGTCCAATACGGATTCTCAAACTTATTTTTATCTCCTACCGCATTAGAAACCATCCAGGTCTCCAATATGCCTACTATTGAAGTATCTGCGACTCACAACTCTGGCCTCCAGGAAATCGCCAACGCGCTTCTGAAAGCAAAGCGTGTTGTCGTGATCACTGGCGCCGGAATTAGTACTAACTCTGGTATTCCGGTACGTAAAATATCAAGTACTGCTATAGTCAATGAGACTCGCGTCGATTATACTTGCTAACTTGCCTCTTCCAGGACTTCCGATCTGAAAATGGCCTCTACGCCTTAATTCAGGCTCAAGTCGATGCTGTAGCCAAAGCCGGTAGAAATCAGAGCCACAACGATGATACTGCCGATTTCACAACCGACCAGCCACGCAAAAAGATGCGCATGACTGACAATAGCTCGGGTATTTCTGATAATGGAACCGAGTATAGTATAAAGAGCGGTGATACTATACCAACATCCGAATGCCGCAGCATCTCTCGTTGTGTCTCCATGTTTGATAGCATCGAAGATAGGGTAGCGCCTCATACATCGGAGCAAAAGAAGCGTGGTCTGTTAGCACGAACACGCATTTCTATGGGTGCGCAGGCTATGCTTTCATCGCCTCTGTCATCTCCACCTATGGCAGCATGGAATACCTATGATGATGAGGATGTAGTTTCCGATAACGAGAATGTTCTTGCAAGCTCTCAAAAGCTCTCTGCACAGGCCTTGCGTACACTACCCAATATCAAGGGTAAGGATCTTTTCGATGCGCAGATCTGGTCGGATCCTCTGCGAACGTCAGTGTTTTATACGTTTGCGACAACACTGCGCAAAAAGGTGCGTGAGGCCACGCCTACTCCCTCGCATCATTTTATTAGTCACCTTAGAGATCGTGGTAAGCTAGTGCGCTGCTATACTCAAAATATCGATATGATTGAGGAGAAAGTTGGCCTCAGCACCGAACTCAGTAAGGGACCAGGCTCCCGTAACCGGTTTACACGGAAGTCTACACTTCAGCGAGCCGAGAGCATGGTTATCGAAAACGGCACGCTAGACACACTCAGTGACTCGTGTCTTGATGAATCAGAACATCAGTTTGCCGCATCTCAACCATTGCCCAAACTAACAAGTTTCCCATCCGACTGCTCGACAATGGACGAATGCTTGCCGAGTTCGAACGCAGATTGTGACGACCAGGAAACCCCCAAAGCACCCTCCCTCGTTCGTCAGAAGTCTTCCACTGGCGTTGAGTGTGTGTATCTACATGGTTCCCTTGAACAACTACGCTGCTTTGTCTGTGCTAAAGTTTGTGAATGGGATCCTGTTGAGCTTGAAACTATATCTGGAGAACAGCCCGACTGCCCTCATTGTACTGGGGCCACTGAGGCGCGACGAGAGCGTGGTAAAAGAGCCCTTGGCATAGGAAAGCTTCGTCCAGATATTGTTTTGTACGGCGAGGAACATCCCAACTCGCATCTCATCTCGCCTATTGTCACTAATGATCTCAATGTGGCCCCAGACATGATGCTGATCATGGGCACTTCCCTACGAGTACATGGTCTCAAAGTCATGGTTCGTGAGTTTGCGAAAGCAGTTCACACCAAAGGCGGACCTGTCGTCTTTGTAAATTTTACGAAGCCACCGGAGAGCATCTGGGGTGATGTTATCGATTATTGGGTCTCATGGGATTGCGATGCTTGGATCAACGATATGAAGCAACGCATCCCTCTCATGTGGGTTCCTCTAGGCGAAGAAGACGAGTGGAAGCGGAAACAACGAGAAGTCGCCAAGGTAGCTGCTCAGGAGGCAAAGGCGGAGGCTAGAGCAGCGGAGCGTGAAGCAAAGGCTGAAGCAAAAGCTGCCGAAAAGGAAGCCAGGGCGGCTGCAAAAGCCGCTGAAAAGGAGGCTAGATTTGAAGCCAAAACCGTTGAGAAGGCTGTCAAGGAACAAGCCAAGGTAGTCGAGAAGCAGACAAAAGCTCTGGGAAAGGTGGCTTCCAAGGAGCTTCAATTTGTTGTCAACGTCGAGAGCAAAACGAAGTCGAAGCATACACAGTCTTCGGAACCTAACCTCGTTACATCTGCCTCAAACGTCAATGGGTTAGCTAGCGATGGTCCCATCGATTCGTGTGTGAGATCTTCGGAAAGCAGTATTGAACCTGTTGTTACTGTACATGTATCCTGTCGAAGCCCTATCGCAGATAACTCGAAGCCTCGAACTGATGGAAAGAAGTCTACTAAGCGTAAGCGCACGGCAACTCCTGATAAGTCGGGGTCCATTGCAAGTCATGCTCCATCCGATGATGCATTGGTATCCAACTCTTCAACCACAGCGACTGCTTTGAAGCCAAAACCGAAGCCCAAGCGTAAGCAGAAAGCTGTGGCTAAATCTAATACAAAGCGATTTGACATATCGTTTGCCGACGCTGGCCTTATATCTACAGTATCTACTAGCCAACCTGATCAACCTAGCTGCCAGTTTCACTATAGCGCTACAAAGCTGCGCACATTGTCAGAAGTCCACCCCTCGATCGACCGTAGCCATGCGGTATCTCTTCTCGGTCCTCTCATCAACGCCAGTGAGGAAAACGCTGTGGTTAGTGACATAGCAGAATCATCCAGCGGCATCTCGCCAGAGATGAAGCCACCAACATTCAAAGGCCGAATGAATAGTATGAATCAACTTGCGCCTGCGGCAGATATCATGTCCAGCCTTGCTACATTCCGTCGTTCTCATAGGCAATATATAGCCACGTCACAGCTTGCAGACACCCCTTGCATGCCTGGAATACCGTCGCCAAAAATGCCGAACTCTATAATGCCGCGGCGCCGTACAATGTCTGATTGCTCGCACAAATTCAACATTGATATGTCGCCTGGGTCGCCATTTAGTCGCAACTTTGGACCAAAGGCAGAGTACTGGGCAAGCAATCCTTTTCGATTTAACGATGGTCTCGTCGGTTCTATGAACGCCTATCTTCCCTCCAATGTTCAAAGATCAAGGCCAATCGAATCAGCTTTCAGTCTACATCCAAGTCATATGACAACACAGCAACACATTTCTCCCTCCCCTCATACGCCCAAGCCGATCACTGCTGTTGCGCGCAGACAAACGGAGCCCGAAATCGTTCGGCCTACTATTGAACGTGACGATGATGCTAGTGAGGTTCAGTCGTCTGCAAAGCATCTCAAATTATCTCACAAGCAATCTTGGGGACCAGAGGATCAGCTAGTTGTTGAGTCTTATGATGGTAGCCTGACTGCCACAGCTGATGTTGAGCGATCGCCGCTTCTCCCAGTGAAACTTGAGATGAGTTCTGAGCCCATGCAAGATATGGAAGCTTCATATATGGAGACAATTTCAGATGAGCCGCCTGCTATTGTGCAGGAGCTGGAATCAGTACCAGTATCAGAACCTATTGACAGCAATGCTACACAGATTTACCCATCTCCAAATTATATTCAGGAAGAAGCTCCGCCTCTCGAATTCACCAAGCCCAGGTCCAGAAAGAAGGCTGTTCTCAAACTACCACCACCGCTTATGACGCGTGCGCGGGCTAAAGCCGAAGCAAATGAGAGCAAACGTATTACGCGCAGTCATTCTACAAGAGGGGCGAAGTAGGATAAATATTAAACTGATAGTGCTAATATTGGATTACGCAAGAAGACTTCTATATAGTTTCCTGTCGAATACATTTATCTCATTAGTGGAGATAAAATGAATAATGAAATAATGAATAATACTATTGGCTCTAATATTCTTCTTATCACCATGCACCCACAACTCAACCAGTATCAAGCAGTCCATTTAGACGTCTTTTGGGGGTGGGCTTGAGTTACCATGTTTTCTCCACGCCTCATTTGTCCCTCCGGCTTGATATAACTAGCAATAGCATGAGCAAAACCCTTCTTTGATGGGCTCGCTAGCGCCTGTCTCTTCTTGATAGTATTAGGCTCTAGACATAAAGCCAAACTGCTACTCTTGCGCATCAAATCTTCACGAAGAGCCTTCTGACCTGCTTTTCGAACTGAGACCGGAAGATAATCAAAAGTCCCCAACGAAGATCTTGCTGTATAGAAAGGCAAGGTAGATGGCGGGGCGGTGCTGAATGTGCGGGGGATGAATGGGGCATCGTGGGAGAAGATGTGACGAAGATGAGCCTGATGTGGCTGCAGTGAAGGAGAAGAGGAAGAGACAGACGTGTGAGAAGATGCTAGTGGTCGTGTAAGTAGCATATCAGCGCTGTCTGCAGCAGCATGACGGGGGGTATAGGCAGTTTTGGGGGATGTTTGAGAAGTTTCTAGTAGAAAAGATGACGGCGAGCTCATGGATGATAGCGAGTCGTGCGAAGCAGAGAATTGGTTGGCGCTATTGATGGCCCAGAAACGCTTATGGATGGTTCTACTGGTAGATTCTGTTGCGGTGGAAACTGAGGAATGAGTAGATGATGAGATCGAAGGCCGCCGTAAGATGCGGTTTAGAAGAGACCGGTTTGGGTAGGAAGGAGATACCTGATCCATCTTAACTGTAGCAAGTTTATGAATCAAGATATGTTAAGCCTGGTACTGAGGTGGTGAACACTGATAGCTTGATCTTCGAGATACTTAATATAGAGAGATTGGGAAATATTGGAGAAGGACTCTTCTTCTATAATATTTCATGTATTTGGCTCTCTTTTCTCAATCTAGTAATACTATGTGTAATACATGTTGTTGAACGCCAACAAATAAGCCTCTAACACCATGTTCTAGTTTTTGAAACAATCAATCATCCCATCAAGCCCGACCACTATTTTCTCTCTACGGTTAATAGAGACATTGTTTTGCCTCTTACAAGGTATATACCGTTAACACAGCTCTCGTGCTATATGATCTAGGTCCTAGTTTTAGGTGTCAAGGTTCCAGCATCGCTCGCAAGTTTAGACTTCTTCTGGAAAATAAAAAATGGCTAGTGAATGGAGTTGGCGTATGAGTGATTGGTAGATCAAGAATTTGGAAGAGAGCACGATCATAGTTAATAAGACACACCGACGGATGTCTGCAGACGCTGTGTAAAGGGTTCCAATATCGACAGAGTATGACTGAAGATATAAATTCCAAGAATGCTAAAATGGAAGCAATCGATTCTATCATCGTGTTGAAGTGCTCTCAAGACGAACGAGGTCCTATATCCTATATTGCAATATTGAATTAGTTCCACGATTAAAAACATTTTTATTGTTCCGAACATGGAAGCTAGTCCATTCTGTCACAGATATTCCGGTTCGGTACCACTGTGAGTTATTTAGCTAGTCTTGCAAATACTTAACGTAATAACATATCATATTTGTTACATAGTATTGCTTGACAGCGGCAAAAGAAATGCGCCTAGATCTGAAAAATGTAGTATCAGCATGAGACATTATGTTGGAGCTACTACGTATTGAAGAATGCAAGCTTGTTTGTATTGAAGAGCTTCCGATGATTCCATAATGGGAGCCAACCATTCAAGTTACAGTTAGTGTCTAGAGTCAAAATGCCCATGACCAGAGTTGAATATCTCTAGTTATGTACTAGTACGAGTATTACTTTAGTGGCGATTCGCCCCATATCTCGACCGACATACTAGCAATAGCTAGAGCTTATATAAACAGTCTATTACTATGTAACTAACTTAACTTTGTCTAAGGGGGACTAAACTATGCAGGATGCCAAACTTTTGGGTACAACAACCGGGCACTTGATGCTTGCTAAGAATATCCCAGACTAGGATGCTAGACCCTAATGAACTAATTTATAGCTCTCTGGAGCCAATGAGAGAGCCCTTGGGGTAATATCCGATAGTCAATGAAAGTAAATCTATCTCTCTAGTTAGTTACGTGTTTAAAAGCTCCTGCATCTTGAGGCTCTTGTCTTATCTTAGGCAGATATCATACATATCTGTATTGCATTCTAGTAGAATCTGGCATGATTTTGCATATATCCCAGAGCACTTTATGAGAAATAAGGCAGTCGTATCAATGACTCATGTGTAAAGTAAAAAAGAATAAAAAAATTTATGGTTCACTCAAAACTAACAACGATAGTAATCTATCTAAGACTTGTCCTCAGATTCTACGTTTACTATGATTACTATAGTATTTTATGCGGTGTCAAGAATAACAACCTCAGCCTCAGCAGAGCCAATGCTTTCAACCCTGATAATATCGTCCTTGGCAACATTATCGACGAAGATGCCATCGCCTTCACTTAAAACAGCATCAGCATTATCACGGCCATCCAGGCGGATCTGGCTCTTGCCACCCTTGGTCATAGTGACGTGGATGTAAACTTTTCTCTTAGTAGCTTCAGCCACATTAGCACCGATGCGCCACTCAAAGGTCTTTCCAGGCTCGATGATACCGGCGCCCATGATAAAGTCGGCGTGTATCGGGATAGTGCCGGGGATCTTTGGCACAGCTTCCAGTTCTTCAGCTTTGGTAGCTTCCTCGCCAGCCTGGAGGGGACTCAGGATAGGCACAAAGGCCTGTCTCTTCGCCTCTTCAGTGAGGTGCAGGTTGTGATAGGCCGGCGGCAAGCTCTTTTTCCACGGGATAGCCCAGATCTGAAGAAAATGCACTGTCTCAGTCTTATGTTCGTTGAACTCAGAATGGGCAATACCCGTGCCGCCGGTGGTGAATTGCACATCACCGCGCTTCATGCGCTTGAACTTGTCGCTCTCACCACCCTCCTGGCCCTTGTTCAGCATAGAGTCGCGGTGCGTCAGCTCGCCAGAGAGGATGTAGCTGAAGATCTCAAAGTCGCGGTGCGGGTGGGTGGGAAAGCCGGAGTTAGCCTTGACGCGGTCTTCATTGAGCACACGCAGGGCGCCAAAGTGTGTGAAATTGGGGTTATACCAGTCGGCAAAGCTAAATGAGTGGTAGGTATTGAGCCAGCCGTGGTCGCTGTGGCCACGGGCCGACGAACGGTGTGGCGTGAGTTTGGCGTGGTGCAGAGACTTGGACATGGTGTTGGCAATGGACTTGGCAGTTGTGGACATGTCAGATTCCGCGGGTGTTAGAGGGGCTGTTGGCTTGGTCAGGATGGAGGTAGAAGAAGCTGATGTTGGGTTGATATCAGTGATAGAAGGGGATGGTATGAAGCTACTGCTCAAAGTCTGTGGTAAAGATGAGATCTGGAGAAGTAGATGTGAGCCGAGATCAGTATAGATTATGATGATGGACAGAAAAAGAACTAGAACTGCTGTCCGGGAAGAAAGCAGCGACATTTATACTACTTATAGAAAAAGAGAATAAAGAGTTGCGAGCACGATCGAGAAGCATTACAAATGAAGACGAACGTTTAGTTCTGTTAGCAGCTCTTTGTAAAGATAAGTAATATAACAGCTCAACTAGTCATGCCTGCATCTAGGCTTTGCTTTCTTTCTAATTCTTTCAATTGGCGTGTAAGCTAAGCTTTGCTTACGAGAGCTTTTTGTCATGCTTAGTAGCAGGTTGGATGCCCCACCATGATTTATTTAAATAAGTAATCCTTTAGTAATGCAGAAAAGGAAAATTAAGTAGGGTTATATTGAGTACAAGGGTTATGAGGATAGATGTGTAAAATTCGCATTAAGGCAGAGACAGTCGCTGGCACCTGGTAGCTATAGGAGTCTGGCAGCTGTCACACGAGGGCCATATTGTTCTGCCGCAAGGCGGGAGTCAAGGGCTGAGCAACCGAGGCTCGGCTGTTTATTTTGCCTAATATGGGCGGACCTTGAGGCAGGACATCAATGAACATAACTATTAGCTGTGAAGCTTTTGTACTGGTTTATCTTTATCTGCAATTGGTTGTTGTCAACTTGGGCCTGATTTGGGTATCAGTGTAGAGCCAGTGCTTCAGTGGCCAACCCATTAGGAGATCGTCGTAACGGGATATAGTGCAGTACGTAAGAGAAGTCGGGTATTGCATGGACTGAGCTAGGCTGGGCTTGAGCTTGGCTTTTTCTCGTTTCCGGCTCTGATCCTCGGCTATCTTACACTATAAGAAGCAGAGAAAGGGGAACGTTGGCTGGGCTGTGTTTTTTTACGTATCTTAAGATGTGATGATCCTTAAAAGACTAAAGCCCTACAATTAGAATTAAAGCTTGCGGAACCAAAAACGACGCCAAATTTGGCATTAATTGCTACGCTGGGACCGACGACGATCGCACCTTGTGCTGTAACAGCAATTTGAGTGAAGAGCCGCATTTTGTTCTCTTGTATTCTTTCCGGCTTGTGCATTATCGCGTACCACAAAGCAGGCTTCGAATAATAGATACAATCGAATCTGTCGTCTTGACACACTCTCTCTTTCTCGATCTTCTAAGCTGCATCATCGCCGACTAATCATGGCTCCACCAAAGTCCAACCGGGGCTTCTCAGCCAGCGCCGCGCCCAAATCCGCGACTGCTTCTTCTGATTCTGCTTCCTCGGCGCCTAGTATACCAGCGCCTGTAGAAATTGACAAGGCAACTGTTTTGCCCCCACCTCCGCCAAACCCGGCGCAATCGCCGATCGAGAACACGTTGGACGTGACTGAACTCCGCGAAGTCGAGCCTGTACGTCCATAGATGTAGCATGACAAAGCTGACATGAGCCCTCCTTCTTCAACAACCAGACTAACACTCCCCTCGATTCTAGGACATCTTTACCAACACGCGCCCGCCGTGGCACCCACCCAAGGCTCGCGGTATCTTCGGTGGCGGCGTCATTGCCCAGAGTATCACCGTTGGCCAGAAGACTGTTCGCCCCGACTTTGTCATTCACAGTTGCCACTGTTACTTCTTGCTTGCCGGTATCGCCACCGCGCCGCTTGTGTACCATGTTGAGCGCGTGCGCGACGGCCGCTCATTTGCGACACGCACGGTACAGGCACGGCAGCGCGGCTCCTGTATCTTCACTATCACCATGTCGTTTGTGCGCCGCAACTCGGGCGGGACCAAGTCTATGCAACACGCCATTCCGGCGCCGAAGCCGTGGGACGCGCCGCCTATCCCAACCGACGACCACGACACCGATCCGCGCGCGACTAACGAGGATGAGGTAGTGCCGTACATTGCCCGCGACATGCGCATGACCGGCAAGCTCGACGCGCCTGGCGTGCACCAGCGCCGCTTCCAGCATTGGATCAAGGCGCGCGGTTCCATCAGCACGCCCATCGGCTCAGCCGAGCACATCGCCGCCTTGGCCTACATGTCCGACTCGTCGTTTGTCGCATCTGTGCCGCGCATGCACGGCGTGTGGCGTTTCCACGTGCCAGCTACGGGACCCGTACCTGAGCACTTTCGCCTGTCCATTCGCGAAGACGTCGACAGGGACAGCAAGTTTGACGGCCTGGATCTTGCCGATGTCGACATCCGGCCGCGTATGGGCATGCTGGTCAGTCTTGACCACAGCATCTACTTTCACAACCCGCAGGCTATCAAGGCCGATGACTGGATGCTGATGGAGGTCCACAGTCCCTTCTCGGGCGACGGCAGATCGACCGTTATCTCGCACATCCATGCCCAGGACGGTACGTTATTAGTCACGTGTGTCCAGGAGGGCGTCACTCGGCTCGACCAGAATGGCCCCGATCCTGTGAATCCCGACGTGCCCAAGGCTGAGGAAAGTAACGAGCTATTCAAAGCAAAGCTGTAGGTTAAGGTGGATATCTCAGCGCAGACTTCGGCTTTTCTTTTCTTCTGTTGGCTTGTTTTTTCTCTGTATTCCTTGCGTTTTTTTATCCCCCATCTAGACTATTTTTTGTTGGGCCTCCGTCATCAGATTTGTTGTGTGACATAGTTAGCCCATTTGTTCATATATTGTTTTGCCAGGCCCTCAAAATAGACTCCATTACTAGTACTAATAATGCAAGCGAGCGAACGTAAAAGTAAACATGCGAAGAAGAGTATACTTGGTGAATCACAAGCTGACAAACGGGCGGGTGCTCCTAGGAACCGTTCAGTTACGCTCCTCTCCTGTGCTTACACCAAATGGTCACATTAGTATCGACACGAAAGTTTGTAACGAGGAGGACAAACAAAGCGGGTGGGGGTCACCTAGTCTCTGACACCGCCTGGCAAGAGTTTCTCCCCGGGTCCTGGAAAGCACACGAAAACACGAATAGATAACTTTAATAAATGCTACAGCAGCAGAGATAGACTCAAATACAAGTAATATTGATAGTCAGTGTATATTGACAATATATCACGAGTAAATAACTAATGAAATTTGAGCAGAATATCTAAATAAGAGAGAGAGAGAGAGACAAAGTGAGAGATGGCTATATTAAATATTGAAAAAAAAAATGACAAGGAAAGAGAACAAGATGCCTTAATAGATACTAGTATGTTTTTTTTTTTTTTGTTTGTTAGTATAAGATAAAATATGTATGAACCCAAGCAAGGAGACACAGAAGGAAAAGCAATAGAAATGTTCTTGGTAGCCAATGTAGTATAGCTATTATCACTACTGGCATCCTGGGTATTCGCATTATCACAGGCTTCCCAGAGTCTCGGCATAATCGCCACAGAAGCTTGCAATAACAGCTGCTTCAGCCTGGACCGTGCCTTCCAACAGAAGCATACGAAGAGGCCAAATTAGTTCATTGGAGGCATCCATCGATCCATTGAGTAGCTTAATGCAATAGCCTTTGACCGTAGAGCGATTACCACCGAAGCGGCTCAACTTGAATGTCTTGACGCGGTCAGAAAACGATTGCTGCAGTACCACTTTCTGGAACGCCTCAGCGCTGTCGACCGCCTGGCCGTCCTTGACTAGTGAGGCCATGACATAGCCGTCAATAGCTTCGCGCACAGCTCCGGCGTTCTTCTGATTCCAGGACGTTAGATACTCGAGGGCAGACGGCGGGAACGATGACTCGAAAGTGCTCGTGCGCCAGTTCCCGTAAGAAGAGAGTAGCAGAGGAACCCAACTAGCTAGATCGGCATCGGTTGTATTAAGTCCATTGACATACACACCAGCCGTTGCACAGAAGAGCTGTGAGATATCGATTTCCTGTGTATCAGTGAACTTCTGGTGATATGCAATTTTCTTTCCAGACGCGTAATCCATAAGTGCCGGTGATACATCGCCAGTCAGCTTGCGATTGAGATAGTCGTTGCAAGACGGCCAGCGCAGATAGTCCATCAGAGGAAGAGCATCGTTGCTAGAGTCGTATGAAGAGACTGCCTTGTTGACATCCTGAATCCAGCCGAAGGTTTGGTTGGAACTCAAGAGGCTCTCATTAGGCGCAAGTTGAGAGAAGAACGCCTTGCCGGGCTCCAGATAGGCGTCAGTGCCGTCAAATGCCTGTATGATCTTGGTCATGCATGATGATCCCTTGGCAAGTAGGGCCTTGCGAAATGCGGCGCGATGCTCTTGATCGCCGAGCAAGGCTAGAATCTGGATATAATCGGTAGGCTTTAAATCACATAGGCCATCTTGGGCGTAACAGCCAGGTAAGGACATTAAAACAGCTTTCTCGCCAACACTGCAACCCTTCTGGGCTGTGATCACGGGCACAAGCGAGCTCTGGACACACATCTCGGCTTTGGAAAAGTACTGCGCTGCCGAGGCACTCAGGCTGGATTTGGCCTGTTGGAAGCCTTCGCAGACATGGGCAGCTCTGAAAATTTCCGTGTCCATGGAAGTACAGCCTAGGCTTTGTTTCGCACAGGTCCAGTAGAACGAACAGGTATCGGAAACAGGTGCCCAGCAGATGCTCTGGCACCGTGAAAGCCCGGGGCATTCCGAGCACGAGGCCGACGCGTCGCAGATGCCGGTGTCTTGAACGATAACCTGGGACTGGTAGTTGGCGTCATTGACATTGGACACAGCCACCTTGAACTCTACGGCGCTAATTGCAGAACCAAGAGGGAGCTGAAGGCTGTTCCAGGGGCCAAAGCCATACTGATCAAAGTAGCTCTTTCCAAGACTATCCGGCCCATGTATCTGGACCTGGTCGCTGTGTCCATCGTTACCCTGGATTGAAACATAGAATACGTCGTTGTATGGCATATCCCATCTTCCAGCTGCTGCCTCATAGGACTGCAGACGATAGAGGATGTAGGCAGTCTTGTTCGCACTTGCACTATCTTGGCTAGACACTGCAAAGGTCTGGCGGCCGATCTGAGTGCCAATCTTGCCATCAGTCCAAACCACTGCTACACTGTGATTCGCACCATTGGATCCCTTTGGGGTGTTGCTCTCAAACTGCTGGATAGGTAGCATACGGACGTTACCTGTCCATCCTTCGTTTGCAGAGGAACCCTGAAGAACGGGAAGTGAAGCGTTGTTCATAGTATCTTTGATCACAACAAAGGTAGAATTCACCTTACCACCCGGAGCGGTGCAGATGCCCTGAGCCAAGCCAAGAGAGGCAATATAACCAACACTGTGCTTAGGTACAACGTCGAAAGAAGCGACACCAAGTTCATTGGCGATGGCTATGGCCTTGGCATCAGGGTGTGCAACGGACTGCATCGAGACCTTGGCGCCGTTGGCTACACTGCCATCACCGTTCTTCACCGAAACTGACATGATTTCTGTGCCTAGAACAAAGCTCCAGGCTTTGCTAATGACGTTTTGGGCTGAATCGGCGACCACCACCGATACATGCGCAACATCGTCTACACCATTGAAGATCCCAGGAACCTGGACTGAGTTCTCATTACAAACTATATCTGTGATGGCTTTATCGTTCACCATGGCGGAACAGTTGCTGATCTTGAAATTGCTGCTACACTGAAGCTGGACGTTGAGAGTCTCATCTGCTTTGTTGAAACCAACTTCGGAAAGGCTTGAGCCCACTGCTATGGCAAGCTCAGGGTAGCAGACACTAACTCGCGATGGCTGTGCATCCTCACTGTTGGAGGCTTTGCGCAGAAGTTTGACTGTCTGGCTAGATAAACCAGAGTCCTGGCTCCAATCGGTGCTTGTGTCTGAGCCTGTTTCCGAGCTGTCCCATTCCATAGTCTGCGTAGATGTCACGGAAATTGAAGATGCAGGCCGCGTGTTCCAGAGGGGAGGGCCTACACGAGACGTCGTGTAAGGTATAATAGTAGAAATTGTCTCGGTACCTGATACTATGGCAGTAGTAGTCACCCAGGTATCCTCGCTGATAGTATCTACTGAGTCATTAGGCCATTCCCAGGCAGTATGAGAAGCCATGGACGTGAAGATGGAGCTAGACGAAGATATGGGGAGTACCGTTGGCGTAGATATATTGGAAAAAGTACCCGTGATGCTGTTAGGCATAGTCACGCCACTTGACCATACTGAGCCGCCCGAGGCATACATAGCAGGTAATGGGTTACTTGTGGGCTTAGGCAAAAAAGTGATATGAGAGCGGGAGACTGTCAGGACACGAAGGGTCGATAGAACAGGGGAAATTGCGAAATTGAGAATCTGTGATATATGGCTTCCAGTGCTAACTGCTGGTTTGGAGGTCTCCAAGGATATTCTAGTAGTGTTGAGTGTCGAGAGAGTACTACTGGAAGGGAAGATTCTAGAGGAAGAAGAGGGCGAGGGAAGCGAAATACTAGACCCTGAGGATAAGTAAGAGGAAGGAGATGCGATATTTGAGGCAGAATCTGATTGCTTAGTAGTTGAGCTACTACTACTGCTGCTGCTACTGCTATGACTACTGATTTTGAGACTAGCCGTCGATTGTGACACAGAAACGGTGTAGCTACTGGTACTAGACATGAGCGCCGAAAAGTCTGATGTCTCTATTATTACGACGGTAACACACAGTTTGATTAGCTTCTAGATCTAAGCAGCACCTGCAGTTATATTTTCTGGGCAATCTTGGATTAAGGGGTCATGTCTAGTAGGTGGACATGGATGATAACATACCGGTGACATTTGGTGCAATGGTCCATGCAGAAGTAAGCGAGCTACTACGCATAGACATAGGAGGCGACGAGATAGAGGTAGTTGTCGATGTATTAGCCCAAAGCACAGAAGATGAGGACAGTGGCCCATACGATGTCCCGGTAGAATACGTGCTGTGAGATGTGCTAGTCGGCCAATCGGAAGTACTAGCCAGCGTCGTACCTTGCGACGTAGAGTTCACGCTGTTTGTAGTTGACGAGACGGGTAAAGTCACATTGGGGAAGATGGCAGAAAAACTTGGCTTCACTGTGCTATTGCCACTGCTCGGTAAAAGGCTAGTAGTCCACGTGGTTGCTGTGACGGTGGAGCGTGAGCTGTTGGTGTGATAGCTACTAGTGTGATAACTACTGGTAGAGTTGCTCGCTACAAAAGAGGTGGCCATAGTAGAGCTGGGACCTGGACTGAAACTAGTGGCCGTCAAATTACCGACCTCCGTAGCTGACGACATGAGTGAGGTGGATCCCGCTGAAACAGTAGGCCAGCCATAGTCGGTACTAGAAGCTGAATACCCGGTAGAGGTTGAGACACTAGAAACTGTGGAAGTGCTTTTACTGGATGTGCTTGGCCACGGCGGGAGATACGGTGGCAGAGAATAGGAAGAAGCCACTGAATTTGAACGTGTCGGTTCGCTAGAGTATGCTTCCAGGGTAGATGAAGTTGGTAATATATTGCTAGTTGTTGTAGATTCAGTACAAGTATCTGCAGGCGAAACAGTAGGGTTATAACTTTCGATGCTAGACGTTACTGCGCCATATGCATACGAGGGTAGGTCAGGTAGGCTTGACATTGAAGAAGACGTTGCTGACTGCGAGAATGTCATGCTGAAGCTATAAGGAGGCAAGTATCCAACAAGCGAAGCAGAACTGCTAGTGCTAATAGTAGTCTCATATCCGGACAGCGAGGTTCTGCTATTAGATGAGTGCGTTTCTACATACAATGACTGGGTAGACAGCGTAGCCGGAGGTACCAATGAGCCATAAGAAAAGATTGAAGACGTGCCCGACAAGACTCTCGAGCTAGTAATAATACTTGAAGCCTTGGAAGTAGTCAATGTCTCTTCAATGCAAGTTGTGGAAGATAGATCGGAATCAGTACTCATCATCGTCAGAGTTGAGCTTGGCGTGACTGGCGAAACATCACTAGTTCCAACAGGAAGCCGCTGCGACCGCCATGGGAAAGGCCGCAAAGGGAGATTGTAACCCTGCGCAGAGGCCGGTATGGCCAAGAGAAGCGCGAAGAGCGCCATGGCAGAGAATATGAGATATCTCATGTTAAAGCCCTTGTGTCTTCAGAAAAATCGAATGACGGTTGAGAAGCTGTTTGGTTCTTTGAGTTGGAGCAAGAATGAAATACTGCAAGGTATCGAGTATGAGTGTGGAAACTTCCTCTCATGACCCCATTCTCGAAAGCAGGGCGATGCCCTCTATATCTTCATTATGATACTATAGCCATGGATCGTAGATCTGCGCCGGAGGCAGCCTCTTCTATGGACTAGCCACGCTAACTTTGCGTGATATCAGCGATATTTCCCTATTGAGGCTAAAGATGGTGATGTGCCTATAGCGAAGGCATCGAACTTGTGTCGGTGAACTGCATCATAGCATTTTATCGGATACGATCATGTCACTAATTGTAGAGAAACCAATACGATGTGATCGAGCACTGTGGCTCATAGTCGTGATCAAGCCGCCTTGGTGCGACGGTCACTTCTAGTTTAGCCCAAGGCAAGGCCGTCGGTGAATAGCATCGATAGATATCGTCTACAGATAGACGACCTCCATACATATTGAGGCTATGGTTCAGTTGTTACTACAGGAGTCAACACGAACAGGTTGTGCACCAGGTCTATGTCGAGAGAGCCTGAGATCTACCTCGAAGCTAATCTTAGATATCAGGTACAGCTTTGCATCCAAAACTAGAGGCTCATTAATGGCCGACACGATTACATGTTCAGACACGCGTATGGGCGTATATGGCAACACAGTATATATATATATACACCTACAGGCACAAAACGTATAGAGTAACTATGTGCATATGCATGTTAGTACTCTAGTGTACCGAGTCCTTTTCGATAAACAGGGGCTCTAGTAGGTGCGATCCTGTTGAGGCTTGCTGAGGATTTACAGAGTCAGGAGGAAGAAACAACTATAAGTTTAAAGGGATTTACAAGATTTACATAGTTCTAGAAAGCCTGAGCGTTGACCGAAGTGTGCTGAGAAAAGCATATATCCAATTAGAGTAAGCGATTATAACAATCGATTAACTAATGTTGTAACGTAGAACGATTCGCTCCGTTCCAAGCTCGTCAACTGATAAAACATAACTCCGCTAGAGTAATTTGATGAAAACTTCAGTTGACGTTAGATATGTATAATTACAATTGATGAAAACTTGGTGGGTATCAAGAAGACTCGAGGCTCTCTCTAATTCCTCCCCTTCATCACTATGCCCCCCCCCCCCAACGCACGTGATCAGTTTGCCTTCGGTATTGACATCGAGCTGTACTATAAACCCAAGAACACCAGGGCATACTATGTGATATCAAATTGAACCCATTAGAGGACAAATTTAATGGTCCCCATCACTCAATTCTTTGCCAAGCAGCACATAAACTGCGAGCCTTAGATATATTCCGTCAGCCGTCGAAAAAGGCACAACATTAACAAGTGGTTGATCACTGGAGGTATCACATTAGCGAATGGCTAAAGCAATGTATACTAGGAGTTCCGCTATTTACTTGTTATTAGTATGAACTAACAAGATAAATTTCAATCTTGGAGAACAGACCTTTGATATTTATACAATATCATTGGAGAAAAGCAATACATTGGTGTCTCTCAATTTATATCTTACGATAAACCTCCGGTGGGCTAGCGGGCGGTCAAAGGCAAAAGTGGCAGAATCAACAATTCATTTTGCCTATGTCATTTCATTCTGCATCGCATCCCAGATATAATGATCACGACTACGAGTCATATCCCGCATCACAAGTATCGTTTTCACGGCCCTCATTTTTTCCTAAGTTTCTTTTTGGAACCGCACATATGGGTATGTATTTCTGATATTCATCTACGTTAATCAGGTTATAACTGATTTTCTTTACATAGAGTCCAGTTGCCCCGAGACATTTGGGTCAACAGTTTGCGCTGCCAATTGTCTACAAGTTAGATCAAACGGCAGAATTTTACCGGTCTACAATCAATCGTATCCTCACCGCCCTGCTCGGATCGTGGCGACCTAAAGAATATCACATCCGGGTTAAGCACCAAGACGCTCGCATGCTCTGCCCTACAATGCTGAAGAAGTCGAGGTTGTCCCTGGTAATCTAGTGGATTCTAGGCTTGCTTAGCTACACTTGTTCATCACATTTTCTTTTCTCTCTTTCTTTTCTGTCTTTATCTAGCCTTCATATCTTCACTTGTTCGCTTGCTTTGCCTGTTATGCTTGTTATTTTCATTATTGCATTGATTTCTTGCTTTTTTCCTTCGTATATGTCTATAGTTGTTCTTTTATCGAAAAATTAGAGATATAGTTTTAATTAAGTAGAAACATACAATTTGCCCCATCGGGCTTAGGAGTTTAGAGCTCTGTATGTTCAGAAGCTTAAGTAGCTAGCTTGTAGGTAGCCATCATAATAGCCTGTCTAGGTAATCGACCCTGGCGTATGCTCGCTCTTATGCTCTTCGTCAGTAAAGTAGATTGAAAAAAAATTCAGATCAAAATTGGAAATTGAAAGTTAATAGTAAGAGAAGTATTACTTTAGTTTATATGACTAGTTCAACCCTTCATTTTTTACCTTTCAACTATTTTTGACTCCCAAAGGCAGAATAATAAACGGTCCATAATCAACTGTCCATAAAAAAAAAGTTGGCCTTACTTCTAAACGCCTACTTTTACATTAATGTAGGGTTTATTGGGGTCTGACATAATCTTGACAATAATGCGTGAGTGGACGGCTAGAGTCACGGATAGACAAAAGAAAGCATTGGGCTGTGAGTTACAGCTGTATAAAATGATAGACAGTATCTTCATGGCTCGAGAAACTGAATAAAAATAAAAATACAATGTTTGCCACACTAAAAGTCTTGATATTTGTTATTTTGGTTCGACAAGCAACGATAACAAGTTAGAATATACAGCCTCGTTGCACCTTCTACATGTTGTACTACTATATACATAATGGCACCAAGATACTGATAGCTTCTAAGTAGAGCATGCAGGAACACGGCCCAACGGATGGGCGTCAATCTGGGGCAACTGCTTCTTACTTTCCTTTTGCGTCGTGTGCCTTTGAGCGGATCGGATCATGTGATCCAAGGCTCAATGAGGCAGTATGACTAATAGACGATTATATACGCACAAAAATGAGCGCAGCAAATCTAAGAGCATCAACAATGCTTAAGCTTCGATATCTTTCAAGAAACGCTGTTTGATATTCATGCCTACGGCATATTTCATCTCTGCCCGATTCTTATCTGAAATGGTCTACGCTTCGTTTGGCTTGGCCTGGTCTCAGCATGAAGCAACACGACAGCGTTTCATAGCACTACTTGTTTTGTCGAAGCGCCGAGCCTAGAACGATAGTTCTGCTGCGGTAGGCTTAGGAGAAAGGCGGACGTCTCCAAATAATTATTGCACTTACTTCAATCATAGTAAGAAATAGTTCTAGCAAGTAACAGACAGGCTTCTTCCACTGGTGTCATGTAGAAGAACGGCTGGCCGCTGTGGTCGCTTAGGCCCTAGCCGGCGATCATACACTCATTCCCTGGCATTCTGTAACCTGATAGCTTGGAGACGAAACAAGCCTCATTATAACGACCCGCCAGTCGTGTTGCTAATACTGCAGTAGGAACTGGATGTGACGAGACTGGTCAGGGGCATAGGCTGCATGAAGAGGCCATATGAGATTGTGAGTTATCTATAAGACGACAGCTGTCTGGCGATACTGTTGGTGGGTGAGTTTTCTTTTCCTTTTCTTCCTTACCACGATCTCCCACAATCTTGGACACTGCAGACTTGACGTCTTCGCTTTTTCCTATCTTCCCCCTCTTATTATTCTCTTTCGTAAGCTGTTCGCCGCTGGTTCGGATTTTTATTTACTTATTTATTAATACTTATTCTTTTTTTTTTCTCTATTTTACTTTCCTCTTGTTTTTCACCCCTACAATATATCCAAGATGGTTTCCTTCCGCTCTGCCGCTCTTCAGGCCCTTACTGTGGCTCTGTCTCTAAGCTCTGTCGACGCTGCCCCTCGCCGTGTTACGCAGGGCGCTTCTTCTTCTGCAGCTACTATCCCCCAAATCGGTGCTCGTGATCCCCGTCGCGTTACCCAGGGTGCTTCTCAGGCTAGCGTAAACGGCATTACTGGCCGTGACCCACGCCGGGTTACCCAAGGCGCTTCTACTGCTTCATCTATTCAGGGCATATCTGCCCGTAAGACCAAGAACAATGGCAACACTCTCACTGCTCAGGACCAGGCATCTCAGACTGCTGGCGGCATTTCGAATGCCACTGATGGCTCTGTCATTTTGGATAGCACTGTGACTGTCAAGTACGTAACTTCCATCATATTCAAACATAATATATGTAGCAGATCCTAACATTTATATCTCTTACAGTGGCCTTAACATCCGTTTCAAGGCTAGCGGTCCTGCTTCGCGTTTCACCACATCTTCTAACGTGACTGGCGCTACTGCTCAGCCTAACACTAACAGCGATCTCGGCATCAACGTCCTGCTGCACGGTGATGGTGGCCAGTCGTTCTTCGACTTCCCCAACCAAGGAGTAAAGGACAATCTTGCCGGTATTGCCCTGCTAGCACCCAACAGTGATCTCTTCTGGGGCGGTGGCTCTGGCCTGGACCGTACTGATGGTGTGGCCCACGCCCAGGCTGTCCGTGACTTCATTCAGAACGCTCTCCCGCAAATTCTGTCATTTGATCCCGGCAACGTTTTCTTCACCGGAGTATCGGGTGGTTCTCTGCTACTCTCTGGTTTCTTCGTCCCGGCCTTCATGAATGAGTTCCCCAACGGTGGTGTCCTGCTTAATTGCGGTGCCATGGAGCCGCAAGTCGCATTCAACTCCACAGCTACGTGGATCGGCAACACGCGCATTCACTTCCAGAGCACGCAGAACGAGCTCGAGCTTCTACAGGGCTCGATTCCGGCGTCGATTGCCGCTTATTCGAAGGTTGCTACTTCGACCGGTCTTCAGTCCGACCTGCTCAACTCTTTGCAGACGGTCAACAATGAGCCTGTTGGTGGCCACTGCGAATTTGATGGCAAGGACTTTGTTTCTGGTGTCCAGCTCATGGCGGATAGCTACCCCAACGTTATGCAGGGTGGCGATGGCCAGGTCAGCGGTGTTGGTGGCGTTCTGAATGGTACTACCACCACCACTCTATCGTTCGGCAAGGCCACCTAAATAACTATAAGAAACATGCCGTCTATTTTTGAAACAGTGCAACTATACCCAGTTTAGTTTAGAACAAAAGAGAATCAATCATATTTTGCGAAAATGAATTTTTAATATTCATAAGCCCAAAACAAGTAATCTAGTGTCTCAATATTTGTGCTTTGATAAGCGAGCAAATGTCTACTCTAGACATGCTCTGTGTTCCTGGCTCTAAGCCTCAGATGTCTCCATTCACAACCCTCCGTTTTCATAGCTGATAGATAAATACCTTTACAACGTTGCGACAAGATCGAGCTTGCAAGCGTCGGTCCATAGCTTGTATAGCACCGAGGTCTTTTGAACCTTGATGTTCGAGCCAAAGACTCTAACTGCCATGCTAGGATTCATTAACACGATCTCGGCCTGCTGGGCTCTAGTGAGGGCTACGTTAAGACGATGCTGATCATTTAGGAACCCAGGACCGTCGGTGCGCACTAGATCCAAAACGACTAGATCGGCCTCATGACCCTGAGCTGAGTCAATTGTGCGCACATCTACGCGGCAGCGATGAGCAGCGGGAAGCTCGCTCAGTCTAGCTGTATAGTTTTGCACAGCTGCGCGGTACGGCGCGATGATTAGCAGGCGGCCGGGCTCAGCTGGCTTCTTTGTGTTTCGAAATTCGGGCATGGCCATAACCTGGGCAATGCGGGCCATAACCCATTTCTCGTGCACGGGATTGAAGCTTGAGACACCGTTGTGTTGCTGCTGACCTTGCGACAGGTAGACAAACAGTCGCGGCTCGTAGAGTTGCTGCTTGTGGCCAATCTGGCACAACCATCGACGCAAGTGGACGGCACTTGGCGAGTGTGCGGCATCGGCATTGGCCGAGATCATGTGGCGGCCATAGAATAATTTCGATGATAGACGCTGCAGGTTACCGTAGGCACGATGGTTTATCATCAACGTGTTGACGCGGCCGCCAAGCAGCTCGATGCGCTCCATGGTGCTGACCTGTAGCTGCTCAGGGAATTTGTGGGCAATAAAAAGCGATTGTGCCGTTTGGTTCTTAGGCGTTGGCGTAGATAGCTTACGTTTGACCTGGTTTTTCTGGAGATTACCAGACCGGTCAGCCAGGAATGGTTGCGTCTGCCGGTAGTCACCGGTGAAGATCCAGGCGCGCGGCCGGTACAGTGCCACGGGGATCAGACTAGTTAACTCGCGGGCGTGCGGTGCCTCGTCCATGAATACCAGGTCGGGGTCATACATGCTGATAAATTCGGGATTTGAGGCAGCCACCGGTGTCGTAGCCACAAAGTCGATCTCGCGCAATGTGTCCGCGTACAGATGTTTGATCTGGCTACGGATATAATCCATGTCTGAGCGCCCCTGTACGCCCTTTTTGAGCGCCGTGGCAAGTCCCCGCGCAAGGTCCTGGTAATAGCTGATTTTGCGCGAGAAGTGGCCCCAAGCCGCCAAATCAAGCGACGGTGCCACGAGCTCCGTAGCATCTTTCTTGATGGTCCCGTTGTTGCTACTGTGGGCTATTTGAATAAAGCGTGAGGCTAGGGCCTCGGAGCCCTCGGACTCAAAGCCTTCCTGGTTGCGCCAGTCGTTGGTGGTAATATTACTGGTGTACATTTCCTTGCGCCAGCCGCGCATACGCACCATGCGGATGTTTATATTGGCGTCTTTGCAAAGCCTAGTGACGCGGTTAGCGACATCATCAACGGGCTTGTTCATATCGATCAGATACAAAATCTTAGGCCGCTTAGCCACCTTTGGCGGCACCGCTAGTGCAATCACTGACGTCAGGACATTCCAGTGCGTCTTTCCGGCGCCGGGGCAACCAGACACGAAGTGCAGACCACAGGGCATGTGCGACATGTTCATGTAGGCGACTTTGTGGTCGCGGTTGAGCTCGCGATAACGCTGCCGCAGCGAGTCGGGGAGTAAGACGTTGTTCTCCGGGTCTCTCATGTGCGGCATGCTATAAAATATATTCATCCACCCATCAGGCGGCACTCGCGGGTCGAGAATGTACTTAAAGGCAGAGGCCTGGCGCGGGTCGATATCGAAGTATGAACCGTTGGCTGGCAAGACACCCAGCTCAGGCCGCGGAGTCGGCGTAGCAATCTGTGGCGCCGTGCGTATGCTTTGCTGGAGACGGTTCTCAGCATCCAAGAAAGCCCGCATGGCGTTCTGCTCAACCCTAAATGTAACGTCGTTGAATTTAAGTTGAAAGGACACCGAGATGCGCTTCTTCGATGTAAGCTCGACCCGCGCAAGATCTGCGATGTTGGCACTCGGGACCAGCGCATATCTTCCCAGGACGTCCATGTCTGAGCCAAACCTAGCATCGTATTGAGGCACAAAGACAAAGGTAGCGAGGTTTTTGGGGCCCTTGATCTCGGCGGTTTCGAACGGGTTATCGATTTTTTCCACAGGTATGTTACTTTGTTTAATTGAGTCGCCTTTGGCCGTGACAAGCGGCGTGCAAAACGTAACGGTGCAAATGTCGTTTAAGTCAGGAAAGCGGGTGTCTTTGCATTTAGGCGGCTCGACAAGAAGTAACCATTGTCTCTTGTAGCCGTTTAGTAGCAGCTCATTGCTAGTAGGCGCTAAGATCCAAGCGTTCCAAATAAGCTGCGAATTATTGAACTGGTTTATGTCTATCTCTTCGTTCATATTCTCGACCCTGGCGCCCTCGAGATGGCGCGCTGCAAAGTCAGTCGCCGATGCAAATGCCATAAACACATTCTGTTTGTAAGGATGTAGTGGTCTCTCGAAGCTTTCTATGGTCTGAAACAGGATGTCAGGAGATGTCAATGGATGTTAAATCTTAAGCTGCCTAGAAGGGAAACACAAACCTGGCTTTCCGGCTCTGGTGATGGCAGGCCCTTTGATGCCGAAATCATGGTTCCATTGCCGAGACTGCTGAATTGATGGCACCCAGAACCTAGAGGTGATTCTTGCTCAGAGCCGTTAGCCTCTGGCGATAGAGAGATGGTGGTCTCCACGCACATCGTGACCATATCGTGACGCTTCACAATCAATACGTTAATGTGTCGAAACTAGTGCCAAAAGTTCAAATGATGCCAATGGCTCTTTGAATTAGAAGGCAGCCTCGTTTATAGAAGTTTAAATAATTTAATCGAGTAATGAGTTACAAACAAATAGATGATTGCAGAGGGAGAAGAAGAAGTATTATATAGGATCCAATTGTCCTACAGACAAGCACTTTTAGGCAGCAACACAACAACCAAGTCTTGGTTTCCTTGCTCGTTAAGTACGTCGGGCACTTCAACAGCCAGAAACACTCATCACCAACCACTAGGTCAGTACGCCTCACGAAACACCGGAAGAGTGCCTGGCTAGCCGACTACATATCAGCCAACATAAAGGATTAAATGGAGGAGCAGCCCAGCTCCAAGCGACAGGAAAGCTGGCCTGCGCTTTAGTGTTGGTTCCGTTACTCTAGTAAGAAAATCTGAATGCTGCCGCTTTTGGCTGCGGTATTAGCCCGACCATGCTCTGGAGCAATCAATATGGCTTCCTTTTAGTGCCCTACAATATGATATGTCTGCTGCGGCATAGATTCTCTTAGCTTTTATAGTAGCCTGTATGTTAGCAGTGGTCCTTTTAGCAGCGGAAGCGCAGTAAAGATGAAATCAAGCATGGGATCTACTGTGTGAGTGCGTACTAGACGGCCTCATACATATGCGCTGACCCTATGACAGGGCCGCGATGGCTTGATTGCGAGAGAGCCTGCTAGTACACAGCAAAGCTGTCGATACGACCGGAGTCGTGGCTAACGAGGCACACTTCCCATCCTTGAGCCAACCGGACGGAGCATTGGACATTGAGTAATTGGATTGTTTGATGGTTTCGTCGGGCGAAGCTTGAAAAATGATCAGATCAGTATTTGTTAGAAGCGACGATGTAGCATTACAAGATCTTGTTTTATCCAGTCCTGCTTTTGCTTCTTGTGCTAGCGCTATTAGGGTTTATATTATCATGTGACCTCACATCTAAGCAAATCTTGAATGTTGCGCAATTAGATTACATTAGATAAAACTAAACCTACAACCAAAACCGGACTTCTTGCGCCGATGCAATGTATTTGATTTCTTGATTCTGGCTCCACAGTACTGCTTATACTGACTTGAGTTGTTTTTGACTGATATTTGTGAAATTTAGTCGATGCATGACTCTTAGCCAGTTTGGTGCAACCCGCCCCACCATATCGGTGCCGTCTAGTTGGTCTTATGCACATGCTCTTTATCTCATTGATCGTAAGCCCTCCAGCAAGTAAACTTTAATTGCCACCTCAATTTATAGTTTGTAGTTTGCTTAGCAGGACTAGTAGTATAGTATCTTGCTATAAAGTCCTAACAGTATTTTGGATACACAGTCTTCTTAGTTGCCTCCCCTTCTAGATTTCTGCTTCTTGCTTCCCTCCACTATAATAATTGTGGACACCACAACAAATCACACCTAATTTTGAATTTGCTTTGTATTATCTTTGACTCGATTTGACTGACAACCCAATTTTTTGCTTTACCTTTCTTTCCTCCCATTTTCTCAATTTGCTCTTTAGCATATCCTCCGCCGCACATACATCTGCACATTTTCAATCACAACCAAAATGCCCAAGAATAAGGGAAAAGTACGTTTGGCTCTGCTATATTCCCTCTTTCCCATGCCCCTCCACCAGACTAGATCGTCCTTGATCCTGGGCTCTCTTTGGTGTTCTTCGTGGATTCTCAGACAAGCGCCGTCATCCATATCGACCCCGCCCCTTGCTAGCCAGACTGCCTGCCTTCCGATCGGCCGCTGCTGCTCTTTCATTTTACGACCGATTGATTAGACTCGAAGCCGAAATAGAAGTCGATTGTCTTCTGTTTGGCTTCAGCCTTGCCGGGCCGGTATAAGGTTGTGCCATTTAAGTCGGGATTCATTGGAGGACCACCACCGTTCATACACCATATCAAGTTACCACCATGGACTCCAACGTGCCGTCGTCGTGCGTTCCCCTTTACTAACAAGCCATCTACTTTATAGGGTGGTAAGAACCGGAGAAGAGGAAAGAACGAGACCGATAAGGCCAAGCGTGAGCTTATGTTCAAGGAGGACGGTCAGGAGTACGCTCAGGTCGTAAGTAACACACTCTACCCTATTACATCCTGACCTAGTTTGCATAAACACTATTTTGCTATCAATAGCTCGAGGAATTGCCTCATTGATGTACTGTAATATAAGTCTCGTTGTGTCTTGTTTATTTGCTACTAGTGTCTCGGAATATTACTATATACCCGACAATCTAAAGTTGTTATAATTGTACGTCACTAATACGTGGTTCTCTCCATAGGTCAAGATGCTTGGTAACGTATGTTAAAGCCGTATCCCATCTTATGCTATTTCGACATACACTGAATAATATAGATGACGATATACTAATATCTCAAACAGGGCCGTCTGGAGGCTCAGTGCTTCGATGGCGAGAAGCGTCTGGCCAACATCCGTGGTACCATGCGCAAGAAGGTGTGGATCAACCAGGGTGACATCAGTAAGTCAAGTCATTTATTACACATATACCCTCACTACTCACGGCCAAAATCGCTAATAACTGAATACAGTTCTTCTTTCGCTTCGTGACTACCAGGACAGCAAGGGTGATGT
Source organism: Endoconidiophora laricicola (assembly GCA_001640655.1). NCBI lineage: Eukaryota > Fungi > Ascomycota > Sordariomycetes > Microascales > Ceratocystidaceae > Endoconidiophora > Endoconidiophora laricicola. The sequence goes on along the minus strand of LXGT01000112.1, from coordinate 6,356 downwards.
TATCCTTAAGTACACTGCCGACGAGGCCCGTTCCCTAAAGGCCTACGGCGAGTTGCCTGAGACCGTAAGCATACTCTCCTTTAACCCTCTACAGAAAGCACTTTTATTTTCTTTAAACACATTCTTGCTTTTCTAACGCCTTGCTTATATATATAGGCCAAGATCAACGAGACCGACACCTACGGTGGCGATGGCGGCGAGGAGTGCAACTTCGAGTTCGCTGATGCTGCCTCTGACGAGGAGGACGAGGATGCCGAGGGTATCAACGTCGACGACATCTAATCATCGGAATTTTCATGTTTCCTTTCCTCCCTCTCTTCTCAAAGACATAAAGAAGGAGTTACATTCACAACAATCGACGACTACATGAATTCCGACAGGCGCACTTTTTTCACGACCACCCAAAAGTTCGTTTTGTTTGTCTTTTTTACTCATATCTTACTCATTTCAAATAACCCACGGGCAACTTTTTATTTCCCTTTTCTATACTCTCTTTTAGAATTCCTTGTAGAGAATGCAGTGCTTGGCTTGAAAAGAACGGAAATATCGCTCACTTCTTTCTCCTCAATTTTTTCCGGTAATATACGTCGACCGATCCTACATTCTTTGATTTTTTGATGCTTCTATTCTATTACATCCTCCTTTATCTCAATTTACCATATCATAGTTGGCCTTTTTCTTCGTTATATTAGAGACTTTTTTCTCCCGATATCACAAAACTGTCTTCTCTCTCAGGATATACACAATTTTTGCTCAAAGGACCTTGCGTAGTGGAAACACTCACACAAGATCTTCATTACAAATGGCAAATTCCAACTGGACAGTCCCTCTCTTCACGCTTCACATCTGTGAGAAGGTCTTTCCTTTCGTATTCCAACTAACCTCTCTTCTCACAGCTCAGCATTTAAAAGAGTATATATAATTCTGGTGTCGGCAAGCCATGCCCATGTTCGGAATGCAAAAGTCACATTTTTATAGCCTGTAAGAAGTGGGAATGAGATGTGTTTGTTGGATAATGATATAATTCTCTACAACTTCTAGTCCAGGCAAGAAGGCTATGGTGGGATGGACGCTATTGGGTATATACTAACACTAAAAAAGAAGCAATACCCAAGCCTACCTTATAAGATACTAAATACAAAGTCTATGGGCTTTTTTTTTCTCTCTGGACAAGCTCGAACAAAGTCCTGCGTTTTTTTTTATATTATTTACTGTATGTTAGATATTCTATGTGAAGATGAAAATTTATATTTTTTAGTAGAAAAACAAAAAGTGAAAGCTATGATTATCAAGAAATAAGAAGAATAGAGGGGGTGCGATGTTTGATAAAACAGAGAGGCATAGGCATGAGGTTGATGGAGGTCTAAATATTAGACGAAGCGATGACAAATTAGAAATTTCCTTGGTGGAGAAGACGAAAATTAAGTCCGCATAAGCTATTTGAGCCAAGGCGTTATCGAGCGTATAGCCTTGATATATACTAGTAGTAACAAGTAAGGTAGCTTTACCAGTTATCGTCGTCACTTTCGTCATCTACTCAAGAGAGAATTAGTATATGCGATACATTGATGAATGAATATATCATCAGCGAGGCTATAGGATGAGCAAAGGAAAACTTACCACTTTTGCTGACTTTGCCCTTACGCTTATGCAGTGCCGCAGCTAAAGCATCGGCCATAGATGAAGGCGCTCCAGGAGCACTGCCCAGAGCAGCAGGACCCGAAGAGGAAGAACCACTCTCGCCGCCAACCGACACGGCGCTACGGTCGCGAATCTGCGTACGGTCAACCTTTTTGAGCGAATGGATACCGCCTGCCTTTTGGATACCAGAAAGCAGGGCCGAGTGGGCACCTGTATCGCCGCCTATGGGCAGACCAGACGAATAGCCTGAGTCGCGGTTAGGCATGACGGGAGGCGGTGGCGCTGGAGGTGCGGAAGGAGCACCGCCTGGTGGTGGAGGTGGAGGTGGCGGTGGAGGAGGAGGGGGCGCGCTTCCGGTACTTGGCGGGGGAGCCATGGAAGGCAATGGAGGTGTCAGCGGCGGACCACTCATAGATGGCGCAGGCATAGACGGTGCAGGTGGAGGAACAGGCGGGGCTGGAGGGGCCGGAGGGGCAGGAGGGGCAGGAGGTGCAGGCGGTGTGAGGGGTGCGCTTGATGATGGCAAAGGCGGCGCATGCATCATAGGTGGTGGCGGGGGAACAGGTGGTGCAGCCAATGCTGGCGGAGCCGGAGGAGCTGGCGGAGCCGGTGGAGCCGGTGGAGCACTGATGATGGGAATCTGCGGAACAGCACGGGGGGTGGGAGCCGCAATTGGAGGAGGAGGCGGCGCAGTTGGAACCTTGGGAGGCAGCGGTGGCGCGGCAAAAGTGGGTGGAGCGACAGACTCTCGCGGCGGCGGCGGCGGCGGGACTGCATTTCGAATGGGCGGCGCCGGCGGCATCATATGCACAGTCGGGCGCGTGTTCATCGGAATAGCAGGAGGCGCATCGTGTACAGGTAGCTTCCCGGGTCTTGGAGGTGGCGGAGGGCCAGGGTTTGCGAGCATGGGCGGCGCTGCTGGTTGGCGAGGGGGTGTGGAATGGGCAAACTTTCCGGCATCGGGAAACGGCGGTGGCGCATTGTAGCGTGTGCGGCCGGGTGATAAGTCGATAGCCGGGCCGTCTAGCTTGCTTGCGGAACGCCGGCTGGGCGGAGGCGGAGGCGCGGCGCTGCGTCGAGACGGTGGGGGGGCCGGAGGTTCCGCACTACGGCTGGTTGGTGGCGGCGGCGGTGGAAGCCGCACAGACTTGCCATTGAGGCTCGTTGTACTAGGAGAAGGGCCAGGCGGCGGCGGTGGTGGAGGCGGTACATGACGTTGAGAGGCAGGAGAGGCAGTATTAGCATGTTGACTTTGTTGCTTGGCTTTCTCGTCGCGCATAAATGAGATGATGAACTCTTGGTTCTGGCTGATGAGGTCATCGGTCAAGCCCATTCGCTTTAGGTCGTCGCCAAAGTGCTCGCGCCACTTGGGATCGAAAGCGTCGAGTTCAGGGAACTCAGGTGCGTTGACATGTTGTTGAACAGGTTGCGGAACATCGGCAGTCGGAGCGGAAGAGTGGCGATGACCGCCAAACAGGCCGCCGAGAAGACCGTGTTTCTGAGAGACAGGATAGCCGTTGCCGCCAAAGGGAGTAGCTTTTGTGGCTTTGCTGGCATTCTTCTCGCGGTCGTTCATCTTTTTGAGAAATAGCTTGGCCTCCTTCTCGTCGACAAAGGATAGGCCGGCTACGCACTCTTCCAACTCGAAGGAATGGAAAAAGGTACGGTCTTGATTGTACTGCCATGATTCGAAGATCTCTTGATCCCAGATAACGCCACGGTTGGCGGGCTGCGTAGACGAACATTGATGGTCAGCTCACGTTGCGAGATAGTCGCTATGACAGGGAAAGATCGAAGGGTGCTTACAGAAATGTCAACCATCTTTAGCCAGAAGGTGTTTCCGACCAAGTCATTGCACAGCACGACGGCGCCCTGGACGCCGGTATCTGTCCAACCGGGGCGGTTTGGAAGAGAAACATAGAGCTTGGCAACGGCGACGGCTTGGATCTTGTTGGACTGCTTAGGGACAACGCGGCGAACGGTGTCCCTATCATCGTCGTTCAATATTGTGGGCATGGTGGCATTGGAGGTTATAGCGGCAGGTATTGGATCAAGTGACGATGGCTAGACGGGTGCAGAGTAACGTTAGGCAGTCGAAAGCGGTGGTGCCGTACTGTTTTTGGCCGTTGATAGAGCGAATAAGAGAGCAGGCTATATATATAGTAAGATGTGCTCAGTATACAAGAACGCAGCCAAGATTGACCCTAGCAAGCGGAAGCTGTGATGATCGAAACAATGATAAGTGATGGTAGAGGCGGTGGAGGAGCAAGTCAGAGCCTGGAATTTGATGAAAGTGTGCGATGTTGCAAGAAGAAGGATTGAAGTTGGCCAGACTCAAAAGTTGGCCACCAGGAGACACTTTCTGGGGGGGAAATTTCGAGTCGAACTGACGTTAAATGAGTGCTAGTTTCACTGCTACTAGCGCCAACATAGCAGTAGGCTGCCATTTTAGGCTGCTAGTTCAGGGTGCAGAGAGGGGGAGGCAAGCCCTGTGGTGGTCGCGCCCCGTACCACTTTACAGGTCTAAAATCACTGTTTAAGCACGGCGGCGTACCGTACGGGATAAAAAAATACCGAAAGGCTAGCTCTTCCTGTTTTACAGCCGATCAGGATAATCAGTTTAGAATCTACATGACAGGCAAAGTATCGGTTTCTATACCAAAAAACGGCCCCTGAGGTACTAAGTCAAGAGATAGCGCAATAATTATAGAGGATGATCATAGATACACTAACACTGAACGTAAGTACACGATTCTATTCTGTATGTTGTGCGGCTTTAGTCGAGACAGGCAAAGCACAGAGGATCGCAGAACTGTCGTCAGGACAGGGAAGAAGACAAGAAAAAAGCAGCAAAAGGAATATAGATACAGAAAGAGACGTAAGACTAGCCAAGCGAATCACTACGGAACGAACAGCTGACAGCGCATGCTTAATTGTATTGGTTTATATTTTAAGTCGGCTAACATTAAGAGACTACAACAACTCTTGCAGTATTTCCGGGTTCTTATTTGAAACATGGACAATAGAAAAAGACCGCAGTGCTGTGTTGCTCATGAATAAGCTGCGGCTACTATTTTACGGAATAGGCTCCACAAAAGAGGCGACGTACAAGACGACAAACAACAACAAGATTCACCACAGCAAAGTAGTACTTGCCAATCTGGCGGCGCGGTTGTGAACTTTTGATAGCCTTGCTTGGCTTAAAGCTCGCAAACCTCGGCAACCTCGTAAAATTACTTATATTCCGTTCGCATTCATATCACAAAGGCCTTAATATATGTTGAATTTATATATGCAATTCGTTATGTCATTGAATCATATTAAATTCTAACCGTACCTCTAGAAACGCCGAAATACACAAACAACCGATCAACTCTAGTTTTTTCTTTTAATTTGCCAGGTTGGGGATACACGATACATATATATATATATATATATATTTGTTCGACTACCGGCATGCTTACTGGGCACCCAATACAACCTTAAAAGATTGCTCAAAGTCAGCAATGATGTCGTCGATGTGCTCTGTACCGACTGAGATACGGATAAGGTCCTCCGAGACACCGGAAGCGATCTTCTCGGCATCGCTCAGTTGCTCGTGGGTAGTGGTCCAGGGGTGGATAGCCAAAGTCTTGGAGTCACCGACGTTGGCCAGGTTGGAGATCAGCTTGAAGTTATCGACGACCTTGGAGCCCTGCTCGCCGCCACCATTGACGCCAAAGCTCAACACACCACCAAAGCCGCGGGGTAGGTACTTCTTAGCCAATTCGTGCGAGCCGTGGCTCTCCAGACCCGGATACGACACCCAAGTAACGTAAGGCGATGCTTGCAGATGCTTGGCCAGGGCTAGGGCGTTCTGGGCATGACGCTCGCCACGTAGCGACAGAGTCTCGAGACCTAGGAGAAGCTGCTGGGCGGCGAAAGGATTCTGGCAGGCACCGAGATCGCGCAGAATCTCGACACGCGCGCGGATAATGAAGGTAATAGGACCAAAGGTTTCCCAGAATTTCAGGCCGTGGTAGCCAGCTGAGGGGTTAACCATGTCGGGGAAACGCTCAGCGTGGGCGCCCCAGTCGAATCGGCCAGAATCGACAATAACGCCGCCGATGGTAGTTCCATGGCCGCCGATCCACTTGGTGGCGGAGTGAACAACGATATCGGCACCGTGGTCGATAGGGCGACAAAAGTAGCCACCAGCACCAAAGGTGTTGTCAACCTGAAAAGAGATGAGAAAGTCAATGTAGGCTCTATGTGTAAACCAATGTAACGCAAAGAGTACTTACAACTACAGGAACACCCTTGGCGTGGGCAATCTTGACAATAGCCTCAAAGTCGGGAATGTTGTAGCGAGGGTTGCCGATCGACTCGATGTAGACAGCCTTGGTCTTCTCATCAATAGCAGCACCCAGATCCTCAGCGTTGTCACCGTTAACAAACTTAGTGGTGATGCCGAAACGGGGTAGCAGAACCTTGAGTTGGTTGTAGGTGCCACCGTACAGGTTAGAGGTCGAGACGATGTTGTCACCGGCCTGAGCCAGAGTAGCAAAAGCGATGAATTGTGCGGCCTGGCCGGAAGCAGTAGCCAGAGCGGCGACACCGCCCTCTAGGGCAGCCATGCGCTTCTCGAAAACGTCAAGCGTAGGCTATATAGTTCATTTACCAGGGTTAGCTTTCAGAGGGAACCTCATAGAGATATGCGGATAAGACGCCGGGGG